>CAUYRH010094161.1:0-15681 GCA_963574655.1 Perodicticus potto
GCACACACACTGCTGTTCTGTTTCTCTGTAGAACCCCACCTGATCCAGGGCATCGATCGTGACTGAGGTTACACTTCATGGCCCCTTGGTTGGAGGAAGCTGTAAATCGCACACATAGGGAAGGGTGTGGCTCCCTAGTAAGTAGCCAACTAGGGCACTGGAGTCAACTTTCGTTAGTTTCTTCTCCAGCTCCCATTTATCTGTGAAAAGATGCTTGTGTACATTGGTGCAACCATGGGGCACAATGTGCTGACTTTATATACAATCTGAAATATTTTCCTATTTAACATAGCCTTCCTGGCCTTTTAATCACTATATGAAGACATATTGCTCCAATGTACACAATTATGATTTAATAAAAATTGAAAAACAAAAGAAAAGAAAAGATGCTTGTGCAAACTGGTGGGATTGACCTCTACCCAGCCCCACTTCAGTGTCAGCTGCTTCCGATGAGAGTAGTGAAAACAAACGTGCCCAGTCATGTGTGATGGGCATGTCTGTTAATGTCTCTGGGTTTTGCATCTGAGAAGAAGAGGGCAAGCGGACAGAACGTATGAGCCACTGCACGTCTGCTCTGTCCTCGGTGTTCCTGACGACGTGAGTCGCGCCTGTGGACACTCAGGGCTGTGCGCGTGTGCGTGCTGGTGTCGGGGGAACATCGGGTGTGCATGAATGTGTAAAGGGAGGATTATCTATAAATTATGAGATTCGGGTGTGGAAAGCCCGTGTCTGACCCCACGGACACCTTTGGGGAACTTCTTCACCAGGAGGCGATAGACAAAGAACTACTATCCAAACCCCTCCCCGTGCTCTTGGGCACTAAGAACTGAAAGGATGAGGCGGTGGGGGCTGAGCCACGCAGGACAAGATGGGGAATCCTCTGCGGTGTGCGCCGGGGGGCTCCCTCCTGAGGATTGCTCGCAGTCCTCCTGCAGCAAAAGGAGTGCTGAGACCTGAAAGCACCGGCTCCCAGCGCGGGTGAGGGGACGCCGGCCACTGTGGCCCCACACCGCTGACCCTGTCGCGGAGCATGTGCGCGCAGCAGATTCAGCCCCAGCTGCACCAGGCTCTGCCCTTCACCGAGAGCAGTTACTCGCCCCGACCACACCTACTGGGGCTCAGCTCTCACACCTCCCCGACAGCAGGACGTCTGGGGTCAGCGTGGTGTGGGGCGGCTTTCAAGCACCTGACCCCTTCCCCTGCAAAGGGTCTTGTCTGAGAGCCCAGCGGGGAGGGGCGCCAGCCTGAAACCCGGGGAGCTCCAGACACACCGCAGCGCTGAAACACCTGGTAAGACTGAGCAGGAACACGGACAAGGCGTTCTTCTTCACAGGAAAATAGAATAAGGACGAACCCTTCTGCGAATGGCCTGTCAGAGCCAGTGCGAGGCCAGGAGCACCTGAACTTCGAGGGACCCTGTAGGACGAGCCAAAGCCGCTCAGAGGCCCGCTTCGCCCATCAGCGGAAAACCGTAGAACAGCTCTGCCCTCTGCTGTCCATATTTGGAACTGCAGCGGCCGTGGGGTCTGATCTCCAGGGCTGCCCATGATGTGGGCTCTTTGGACCCTTTACAGGTCACTGAAGAAAAACCACGTTCTAGCCCCGGCCCCTGGACCGAAAACTGTATCTTCAGGGTTGAGCTCTTTGCTGGATTTGGGTTTAGTGCTGGACCCATGGCTCAAAATTCTGCCTGATGCTGAGGGGACCCTGGCAAGGAGAGGAGAATAGGGCAGCAAAGTGTGAGACAAGGGTGATGATTTAAGGCTCCACACAGGGAGACGCTGGGAACCAGTAGGTCAGCATGTGCTCGGGAGACTTGGGGGCTGGTCAGGGCTACTTTCCCCTGCGCTCAGTGACGTTCAGGGCAAAGACAGGGTCTGTTCTTAGCCAGGGGTTAGTCCCCGGGATTGGTGTCATTGTTCTGAGTCTCAGTTTCCTTATCTGTTCCATGGGGATTGGCTAACACCCACATGGAAGGAATTCTTGTCCAGTTGAGAAACCATGACTGGCTCCGCATTTGCAGCCCTATCCTGAAGAAGGGGGCTCCTTCTAGGCATTTGAGCCCCAGAAGCACCCTGTGTGCCAAAGCACAGGGACTCCCAAAAGCGCCTTGGAGGAAGCTCTCCCCTCCAGAGGTAATGAGTGGAGCCCGTCTCTGTAGGGCCAAGGTAAAAGCAAGCTTTCCCAAGAACGCCCTATACTTCCCTCCCTCTTTGACCCACTCAGCACACGCTGACTGAGCCCTACTGTCCTCAGCCCGGAGCCCTCCACCTCAGCACACTGGCCTGACAGCACAGAAGTCTTCTCCATCTTGCTAGCACCTCTGACCCGGGAGCTTCCACCAGGCCAACTAAACTTTGCATTCCAAGAGGCAAGTAGAAATTGCTTTCCAGAAAATATTGACACCTGATGAAAATTTTAAAATGCTGAGCCTTGGTCACATAAATGTTCACAGTCTCAATGCTAAGCCCTTAACAGGTACAGCAAGCAGTCTGCTGAGTAATATTCCCTTAGCCCCTCTGAGGACCTTCCTGCACCTGTCTCCGTCAGACCTTCTCGGACCTTGGGTCTCGCCAGTGCCACCCCCTCCCTGCCATCCCTACCGGACATCCACCTCACACTCCTCCCTGCACAGTTAGCTGCCTGTCTGGCCTCTACTTCCCAAGCCCTTTTTTTTGCAGCCTGACCAGTTTTTGCCCCTCCCACATTCCTTCCTCCTGGGTTTTCCCGACCTTTGCTCCATTTTAAGTCAGTTGGCCTTAGTTGCGATTATCTCTACTTCTTCTTACTCTGGAATGCGGCCTTTGTGGACTGGCCTATCTTAAAGAAATACCTGTAGTGTTTAGAGATTTTGACTGATGGCCGTGAACTTGGTATCTGTGTGAATTTCAACAAGCCACTTTACCCCATGCTATCAAAGAAGTTTTCTACTCCCATGCTGCTTCCATGCAAAGACAGTGGAAATGCCTGCAAACTTCAGCCAAGACCCGCAGTCAAGAAAGACACCTGCAGTGAATAAAGAAAAACACCTGCAGCCAGAAAGAGCTCTTTGCTGGCTTTGGGGTTTGATTCTTTTGAGCCATGGGACCTCTGGGTAATAATATGTTAGGAAGGGATGTGTATGGAATTTAGGACTTGTGCTTTCTGATATTTGTTGAAGATTCAAGGGGGTATGAATCTAGTCTGGACTACTATGGGTAATAACATTATACCATGAGCAAATGCCTCAGTAACTATTTTCTAGAACTGGAGAAGTACCCAGAGAGACAAAAACTATCGTTAGTAGAGAAACAGCAGTTGCCAGTAGAGGGATCTGTTGACCATTTTTACATTGTCCACAGTAACCTTTTTGACTGTGCTCAGATAGGATTCCTGAGTGGTCTAGATTTTGCCTGTTAAGAATTTTGACAAATATGTTCTCAAGAAATATTTTCTAGGAGTGTTCTCAGGTTTTTATGTCAGGATTATACTGACCCCATCAATGAACTAACTGGAAAGTGTTCCTTACTCTTCTAGTCTGAAAGTTTTTTACATAATATTCCTCTTATTTTTTCCTTAATATTTAACAGAATTAACCAATGAAACCAACCACCTAAGCCTGGAGTTTTCTTTGTGGTAAAAGTTTTGAAAGGAAATTTTGTAAATTTTTCTATTTGATCTTGTGTGATTTTTTTGTTATATTTTATTTTTCAAGAAATCTAACTTGACAAGGTCATTAATGCAAAGTTGCTCATGAGCATTCATTTTCACGGGGTATTTTTCTTTTCTCAGAGACAGGGTCTGTCACTGTCACCCAGGCTGGAATGCAGTGGCATGATCACTGCAGCTTTGCATTCCTTCAACTCAAGCAATTCTCCCAATTCAGCATCCCAAGTTATGCTTTTGGTATCTATTAGGATCAGAAGTGATACCCCTTCTTCATTTCTCATTTTCCTTATTTGCTTTTTCTCAATATTTTTCTTGACCTGTCTTGCTAGATATTTATAAATTTTATTAATCTTTATAAGAATTACATTTTCCTTTTTTATGATTTTTTGGGATCCTATATTATTAATTTTTGCTTTGCTCTTTATTTTTTCCTTATATTTTGAATTTGAATTTGATTATGTCTGTCTAGTTTCTTAAAACAGGTAATTAGATATTTTATTTCATGCATTTATTCTATTCTAATACAGACATTTGAAGATATGAACTTCTCTATTAGAACTGCTTTCGCTATCCCACAAATTTAAATATGTTTTATTTTCGTGATGACCCAGGTCAAAATATTTTATTTCTTTTGTAATTTCTTCATTGTGGATTAAGAGTTACTTGTTTAATTAAAAAACAAGATTGTCCTGGCACCCACTTAAGTAAGCTGGAAGTTGTGAATATTTTCCCAAGTCTTGCTTTTCTGTGGAGCTCTGGGACAGCGTTCTGTCGAGACCTAATTCTTCCTCTCTATTGAACATTTTACCCGGTGCTCTATGAATAGTGAATGTGTTCAGCCTGGCTGATTCATACATGTCCTGTCCTTGGGACACTGTTCACTCTAATATTTTCAGAAGGTTCTCTCCCAGGCATTAGGCAAAATCCTCATGAGCCTGCACTGATGAGAGTTCTGAATACTCAGAGATTTGCGGGATCTCTTCCGTGGACAGTCCCCTCTGCTTTGTCTCTCTGTCCTATAAACTCTAGACACCTACGTCTCCATGATCACTCATAATTGCTTCCGGAACTCAGGGAACCCAACGTGCTTCACCTCATTTTCTCTCTGAGAACTTCAATCTGGAGACTCAAAGCAGTGAGCTGAGGGTATCATAACGCTCTCCAAGTTTATTTCTAATCTCTTCATTCTCCACTACTTAATGTCCAATGTCTTAAATAAATATAGTTTCATTTACCTTATACTTTCAGTTATAAATGATTGGTAAGTGGTTGTATACTAATATAATTTTGTTTAGCAAAACAAGTAAAGGACTGAATTTGGTCTAAAGCCCTATGTTATGCTAACCACTGAAGCAGAGCAACCCTACTCTATTTTATATTGGGCTCTCAAGAAGGATAATTTCAGGAGAATGGTTTCCACCACCTCTAAATTGTTGGAACATCTCTAGTTATGTTCAATCAAATTATATCTATTTTTTAAAAGGCTCAAAGAGACTGAGACATTAATAAATATTAAGTTGTCTAAAATAGTTAAGTGGTGAATTAGTAAAAAAAAAAAATAGGACTAAATTCATGTATACAATCACATAATTTTTTATGACTTGCCATAAAATATTCTTTTTTGGGTTTTTTTTTTTGCCGGGTTTGGGGCCGGGTTTGAACCCACCACCTCCAGTATATGGGACTGGCGCCCTACTCCTTTGAGCCACAGGCGCCGCCCCATAAAATATTTTTTTCAAGTGAATTAATTCTTTGTGTGGTTCTTAGGAGTGTTTTTAATTGGGGTGTAGAATCACATGAGATATAAAGACAGCAGATGCTACATACAGGCCTTAGGTGGGAGAAATATAAGATGTAAACACAGATCATTTATATTTTCTCTACATAATCTCCGTGTTACTGGGTTACAAAGAAAAATTGATTATGCTGTTAGACCTTGATTTTATTTTATTTTATTTTATTGTTATTATTATTCTTTGTCATGACTCGTTAGCTAGAAAAATCTGGGAAGTAATAATGTTCCTCAATTTGGGGTGACATACCTTGTGAAGACAGCAGAGGGTGCTGTTCTATTAAGTTATTTCACTGGCCACTGGGAACTGTTTTAAGATGTTTCCTGGGTAGGCAGTAAAAAATATATTTTAACAAAATTATTATCGCTATGGTTTTCTTCAATCTGCTGGTTTTATAAGAAGACAATTCCTTGAACTAAAATATCATTAGTAATATTCCTGTTCACTCAATCGTCTCTGAAAACCTAATGAAAGATGCAGACCTTCCAAGAAAAATTACTTATTCACATATACATACAAAATTGATAAAAGAATTTCAGAAACCAAAAATATCAATTGAAATATTTTCAAAATAGGCCACATAATGTTTCAAAGCCAGTTTAAAAATATTTTCTTAATGAAAAGTTGAAACAAAAAAGTAGAGAAAATACCACGATCAGTTCAGCGATCCCTGTCACTTCTCAACTACCCTCTCCCGGCCCCCAGTGCACGCAGGATGATTTCAAACCCAGTTCCAAGCATTATATGAATCACAGCATAAAATATGCATGTATCTGAAAAGGATAACAACTTGTTAAAAACCATAACCAAACAGTACCATTACTATACCTTAAAAATAAACAATAATTTCTTAATATTGTCAAATGCCAAGGATCAATTTCTCATAATATTTTACATTGATTAATTCAAGGAATCTATAAAAGGATGTACACATACCATTTGATATTATGTTCTGGAGTCATTTCTAATTTATGGGATACTTTTCTTTCTTTTTCTTGCCTTTTTTTTTTTTGAAGAAATTACATTTACATCGTTGAACTCAGAGTGTGGTTCGTGGGCCCGGCTGCATTGGCTACTACTGGGAGTTTGTTATAAATAAAGAATTTCAAGCCTCACCTCACATTACTGAATCAAAATCTGTATTTCTACAAGGTCTTTAGGCAATTTATATTTGCGTTAAAGTTTGAGAAGCATTCTAACAGCGTTAGAAAGTTCTGGATTTTTGCAGATTATAACACTATGAAGTCATCTGCATGTGCCCAGCTTCTCCTGTTAACTATCATGAAGCCTAGAGGACAGATACGATTCAAGTTTAAATTCTTGGCAGAACTACTTCCTAGTCATTTCATGTACGTGTACTGGGAGGAACACAATGCCTACTTTTATATCTTTTTATGGTATTGTGAGCCACTGATGACTATTTCCTAGGCCTGGTTAGTAACTTACTTGAGCGTAGACGAAATATGATAAGCTAATTCTACCATCCTTTCTTCTATTACTAACTGAGATAGTTTTTAAAAGAGATAAATTTTCCTTCTCTACTATTTTCTCATATTTGAACTGAAATTCACTCAGACAATGTAAGTCAAATGTTTGCCCTCTTCTCCTTTTTGGACCAGGTTTGAGTTGGTCCTTAAGCACATTTCCAAAGATACTCAAAAGAGTTGATTTGCTGGTTTGTTTTTTGAAGTATAAATATGAACTCATGGGACTGGAAAAATGATCGTTTATGTTTTAGTTTTTTTTTTAATTTACTGCAGTTGCTAATTCTTATTGATCCTCATTTGTTCCATCTTTACGAGTGGGATATACTTGATGTTGTCCGTGATTCCTTCTGGCATAACCAGGACCCAGTTAGTAGTCTTTGGTAGCTTCCTATTATCAAAAAATATTCCTGGTTTATCTTGTGCATTTCCTGTCCCAGTCCTGCAATCATCCATCTTTCCAAACCCCCCCACCTTGACATAGTGGGAAATGGTATTTAGAGACCAGGATCTGTGCACTAACAGTATTCATTGTTACTGAATAATTGTTCTAGAAGGTTTAGGGAGCACAGCTAAGAAATATGTGTTCCTAGCAACATACCTCATGAGTTTATTATATCAATAATTTTCAGTTCAAATTTACAAATAACAGAATTTTTGCTATACTTCTCCAATTGTATAGTTACATCCCTTTTTATTATACAATTGTATTTTCTAATGACACTAACATTACTCACAGTTTTGTCCTACTATACTCAGAAAAAACATTTCAGAACAATAATCCAAAATCATTATTACTATTAATAATAGTAAAATTTCTGTAACTTTGAAAGGAGTTTTAGGGTTTTTCTTTGTTTTACAACTATTTCATTCTTAAGATATATCCCACAAAGAATGTACAATCAAATTATTGTGTTTCTAAATAACCTGCAATAATTCCCGTTTATATGGTTAAGCCATCAACTCAATACAAGTTACTTTTTAGAATTTCATTTAGCTTTCCATTTTTAGAAATTTTTAAAATTTTCATTTCGATTTAATTTTGTTTTATAATTATATATACCATTTTCATTGCTCTAAAGGCAAATCTCCAAAATAACATAAATTCTTAGACGTGCAGCTGTGGGAACTTACTTTTTAAAATTACACCTAGGTTGATTTCACAACCTAGAACAATAGTTGAATCAGGTCAGAAGTATCCATGTTACAGACAAAATGCAGCCAAAACAGGAAATCTTTTTTTTTTTTTTGCTCTCTAAAATGAGATTCAGGGTAGCTAAACATTTTCTATAACATGCTTTATTTGTTTTAGAAAGTGCTTACATTTGTAATTTGTTGACAACTTAGCAGAGGACCATGCTAGGACCAGTGCCAAGACCGTGGCACTTGTTGGGAATCATCCCCCCACACTTCAGGGTGTTTGGTTCATGAAGGGAAGAGAGGAAAATGCATACGTTTGATTTGAGGCAAATGATTTTATCTTTCTTTTTTATGTCTGAATTTTGTTTTGCTTAAATAATTTATCTTATTTTTATTATTTTGATGTTCTTTTATTTGTCTCATGTTTTTTGTAGAAATGCTTCATGTTGTTCCATTTACCTAATTTATTTTTATCGTATTAAGAACACTTAACTGGAGATCAGCCTGTTCACATATTCTTAAGTGCACAACACAGTACTGTTAATAATGTTGGCACATTATCATATAGCACATCTCTAGAACCTAATCATTTTACAAAACGAAACTTCGTATCTGTTGAACGGAAACTCCCCCTTCCCCCTCTCCCACCAGCTCCAGGCGAGCATCTTTCTACTCTTTGTGGTATGAGTTTAATTATTTTAGATACTTTAATTGCGCAGTTTTTGTCCTAATGTGACTGGTTCATTTCACATTTCATAATGTCCTCCAGGTCCATCAGTGTTGCATATGGCAGAATTATTTTCTTCTTTTGGGTTTGAACCCACCACCTTTGGTATATGGGGCCGGTGCCTAACTCGCTGAGCCACAGGCGCCGCCACATATTGCATTTTCTTTACGATTCATCTATCCATGAATATGACTTAGATTCCTTCTGTAACTTGACTATTGTAACTAGTGCTGCAGTGAACAAGGGACTATGTATATATCTTTATTATTATTATTATTATTATTACATCATAGTTGTGTACATTAGTGCAATCATGGGGTACAATGTGCTGGTTTCATATACAATCTGAAATATTTTCATCTAACTGGTTAATATAGCCTTCACAGTATTTTCTTAGTTATTGTGTTAAGATGTTTCTATTCTACATTTAATAAATTTCACATGTTATATCTTTAAGATTTTGATTTTAATTCTTTTGCATATATACTCAGAAGTGTTTTGACTGAGTCTTACGGCATTTCTATTTTCACTTTTTTGAGTAAACTCTATACTATTTTCAGTAGTGCTTGCACCATTTTCCTGCACATTCTTGCCAACACTCAATTTACATATATATGTATTTAAGTTACGTATATACATATATATACACACGCACTTTTATGATGTCCAGGTGTGAGGTGATAGCTCACTGGGTGTTTGATTTGCATTTGCCTTATGATTGATTAGTGACATTGAGAATCTTTACATATACTTGTTGGCGATTTGTGTGTCTTCTTAGGAGAAACGTCTATTCAAGTCCTTCTGTTTTTTATTGGGTGTTGTTGGTTTTTGTTGTTGAATTGCAATGATTTCTTAGATATGACTCCAAAAGCATAAGCAACAAAAGCAAAAATAGATAAATGGGACTACATCAAACTAAAAAGCTTATGCAGTGCCAACAAAACAATCAACAGAGTGAAAAGCTAGCTGTGGAGTGAGGGAAAATATTTGCAAAGCATGTATCTGATAAAAGGCTAATTAAATATATATGAGAAACTCCTGTAATTCAAAAGCAAAAACAACTCAAAATAACCCAATTTAAAAATAGGCAAAGAGCTTGCCCATTTGAGAAATATGAATAATCATATTTCTAGTTATTATTTTTTCTTTCCATTTAGATGAGAAAGGTCAATTAGATGAACTTTCAAATTCTTTTCAGCACTAAAATTCCCTTCTACCCCACATGTGGTAGATACTTTCCTAAAATAGTCACCATTGCTTCCTTCCCTCTCTATACATGCACACCGCTCCTCACATTGACATGAAGCCTCACATCCCTTTCTTGGAACTTGGGCTGTTCTCAGTCACTTGCTTGGGCAATACTATATGACAAAAGTAATTTCTGGGACTCACAAGTCTAGGTTATAAGAAATCTTGCAGCTTTAGTCTGTGTCTCTTACAATACTAACTCTAGAGGAAGCCAGTCTCCTTATGAAAAGTCCAGTTATCCTGAGGAAACCCAAGCAGGCTATATGGAGCAAACACATGGAAAAAACAAATGCCCAGCCAGTCCTCATCTGTTCCTGTCATCTCAGCTAAGGCATTGGTTACATGAGTAAAAAGGCCTTGTCTATCAAACCCAGTCAAGTCTCCAGCTGATTCAAGCCCCAGCTGCCACCTGATTGCAAACACATGAGCGATTCCAAGAAAAAATGTCCATCTGATCTTGGTCAACCACAGAAACATAAGAAATAATAATACATTGTTTCTTTAACCACTGCCATTTGCGGTAGAATTTGTACAACAGTTAGATAACCACAAAAGCATAAGATAATTGCTATCAGAAAAAGTAACCAAAATATAGAAAAAAAGTCAAGACTAATATTAATTGTGACTGTGAGGAACAGGGACTATTTTATACTTTTTTGGTAGAGAAAGCTTCTGAGTTAGGTCTCGAAGGCTAAGAAAACACATATGGAAAAATATGGGGAGAGGAATATACACAGAATATTTGGGGAATGTTTATGCTCAAGAATGTTTTACTACATAATTTAGAAATAAAACTCATATATTTCATATCATTTCATTTGAAAAGACTATATCATTAAAATAAAAAAACTCAATAAAAGCAAAATATATTCTAATCTCCCATGCACATCTTGATAGTGGATCTCACATTAACCAAGAAAAGCAGTTCGAGTACTGAGTGGAGAGGATTTTCCACATAACTTTTAAATAGTTTATCCATTTATGCTTTTCTTTCATTCATCTTCGATGTGAGTTAGAATCTCTCTTTAACACAGGTCAGAAGTGCTAGTGTTCTAGTTTCACATGCTTTAGAAACTAGATAAGCAAATAGTAGGTTGATGATATTTGGTTACAAATAGATGAGTCTGATTAGGTTTCAAGAAAGACCACTCCATCTCTGCCTTTATGAAGACATAAGAGAAAACTTTAGGTTAAATACTTTTCATAATAAAAGGTTGTGTCTACCTTTTTCTTACCAGCATGGCATCAGAGGTGGCCTACTAAAAGAGAACACTGAAATAAGACCCAGAGTCTCAGAACACCTCATATGTCCAGGTTACCACAGGAAAATTACTCTCTATACCAAGAAACAATTTTATCTTTTTGAGACAGAGTCTCACTCTGTTGCCCTCAATAGAATTCCATGGAGCCACAGCTCACAGCAACCTCAAACTCTTAGGCTTAAGCTATTCTCTTGCTTCAGCCTCCCAAGTAGTTGGGACTAAAGGCACCTGCCACAACGCCCAGCTCTTTTTTGTTGCAGTTGTCATTGTTGTTTAGCTGGCCAGGGCCGGGTTCCCAACCCGCCACAGTCGGTGTATGTGGCTGGCGCCATAACCACTGTGCTACAGGTGCCAAGCCACCAAGAAACAGTTTAAATATAAACGAAGACAATCAACAGATGCAATATCAAGGTGGTATGGATGTTAGAATTACCTAAGAGTGATTTTTAAAGCAGTCATAATAAAAAAAATTTTAAGGAGCAATATAAACATGCTTTAAATAAAGTTTTATTATTTTTATTTTTTTTATTTTTATTTTTTATTAAATCATAGCTGTGCACATTAGTGCCATCATGGGGTACAGTGTGTGGGCTTCATATACAATCTGAAATATTTTCATCCAAGTGTTCGACATAACCTTCATGGGATTTTCTCATTTATTGTGTGAAAACATTTGTGTTCTGCACTTAGTAGTTTTCATCTGTCCCTTCTAAGATGCACCATAAGTGTGATCCCACTATTTACCCTCTCTCCACCCACCTGCCCCCTACGCTACCCTCCCTTACCCCTTTCCCCGTCTTCTTGTGCTATAATTGGGTTATAGCCTTCATATGAAAGCTATAAATTAGCTTCATAGTAGGGCTGTATACATTGGACACTTTTTCTTCCATTCTTGAGATACTTTGCTAAGAAGAATGTGTTCCAGCTCCATCCATGTAAATATGAAAGAGTGGGAATGCAAACTAATAGCATATTTTTAAATGAATATATTGTTAATGCCACTATACTAGTTTAAGCCACCATTATCTCTCACCTAGATAACTGGCAATAGCTATGTAATTAATCACTCTGCTTTCATTCTTACTGGGTGATCTGTCAAAACAGAAACCATATTAAATCACTCGCCACTAAAAACTGTCAATGGATTTCCAACTTCCTTACCATGGCCTGCATCATCTGCCCTCTGCCTATGTCTTCAACCTTATCTTGTACACTTCTCCACCTACTATGGTTCAGTGACACTGGCTGATTATCTGCTCTTGTAATCCTGACTCAGGACTTTTTGTACTTATAGTTTCTTCTGCTTTAGATAATCATCCCTCTTCTCCTTGCATGGAATGATGATTAATTTGATGTGTCAACTTGACTGGGTCATGGAGTGTCCAGATATTTGGTTAAACATTATTTCTGGGTGCCTCTATGAGAGAGTTTCTGGGTAATATTAAGCATTCGAAATAGCACATTGTCCTCCCCACTGTGAGTGGGCCTAATATATTCTTTTGAGGACCTACATGTAACAAAAATGTGAAGGAAGGGATAATTTTCTCTTTTGCCTGACTGCATAACCTAGGACATCATTCTTCTCCTGCCTTCAAACTGGGATTAATGCCATCAGCATTCCTGGCTATTAGGTCTTTGGATTCAGACTAGAAGTACATTACCATATACTATACACACACACACACACACACACGTATATACACAGGTATACACATAGATATTATGTAAAATGTATATAATATCCATCTGATGCAATTGGAAAAAGAAGAACAATCTAAGCCTAAACCCAGCAGAAGAAAAGAAATATTCAAAATTAAATGTATTAAAATGTATATAATAACTATGTGTTATATAAGATGTATATAATATCTATGTGTATATCTATGCATATATTATATAAAATGTATATAATATCTACATGTTATATAAAATGTATATAATATCTATGTGTATATATCTCCTATTGATTATTTTTCTCTGGAGAACTCCTAACAGAGATTATTTTACTGGCAATAATTCTAGAGAAACAGAATTTTGAGATTGAGTTTTCTGAATTGGTTTCAGAGTTTCTGGAGTTAGCTTTTTGGAAACTCTGACTAGATTTAAAGATACTAATGACTAAATTTCCAGTAATAAAGAGAGCCTTGACAATATGAAAATATGCAAAATAGTTCCAATGAATGCTTTTAATCAACCTTATATGAGAAATTGCTGAACATTTTTGAAAAACTAATGGGAGACCTCATTGAAGATGGTGGCCGAGTAGCAGCTTCTATGCAGCCGGGCGCAGTGAGAGTGGGGAGAGTAGACTCCAAGTATCTCTGGCTGGTGGGTTTCATATTTGTTAAGGGAAAAATACAACAAGAAGACATTTCAATTTTAAATATTTATGCACCCAATTTAAAAGCTCCCAGATTCTTGAAACAGACCTTGCTTAGTCTGAGCAATATGATATCCTAAAACACCATAATAACGGGGGACTTCAACACTCTTCTCTCAGAGCTGGACAGATCCTCTAAACAGAAATTAAATAAATATATTAGAGATTTAAATGAGACTTTAGAACAACTGTCCTTGACACATGTATATAGAACACTCCATCCCAAAGATATAGAATATACATTCTTTTCATCATCCCATGGAACATTCTCCAAAATTGATCATATCCTAGAACACAAAACAAACCTCAGCAGGATGAAAATAATTGAAATTCTACCTTGCATCTTTTCAGACCATAAGGCACTAAAAGTGGAACTCAACTCCAACAAAAAGCTCAACTTCACACAAAGGCACGGAAGTTAAACAACCTTATGCAGAATGACACTTGGGTGCACGAAGAAATAGAAAAGGCAATCATTAACTTCCTTGAGTATAACAACAATGAAGACACAAACTACCAAAACCTATAGGATACTGCAAAAGCAGTCCTGAGAGGAAAATTTATCGCTTTAGAAGCCGACATGCAAAAAACAGAAAGAGAGCATATCAACAAACTCACAAGTCATCTGATGGAATTGAAAAAAGAACAATCTAAGCCTAAACCCAGCAGAAGAAAAGAAATATCCAAAATTATTTCTTTTCTTAAAGTTTCATAGTTCTCTTTATAGAGATCTTTCACATCCTTTGTCAGGTAACTCCCAAATATTTCATCTTCTTTGGCACTACTGTGAAAGGAATAGAGTCCTTAACTGTTTTTTCGGTTTGGCTATTGTTGGTATATGTAAAGGCTACAGATTTATGGGTGTTAATTTTGTAGCCTGAGACATTGCTGTATTCCTTGATCACTTCTAAAAGTTCTGTAGTAGAATCCTTGGTGTTTTTCAGATATACAACATATCGTCTGGGAAGAGTGAAAGTTTGATCTCTTCTGACCCTATGTGGATACTCTTTATCGCCTTTTCTTCCCTAATTGCAATGGCTAAAGCTTCCATTATGATGTTAAAGAGTAATGGAGACAAAAGGCATCCTTGCCTGGTTCCTGATCCAAGTGGAAATGATTTCAATTTAACTCCATTCAATATGATATTGGCTATGGGTTTGCTGTAGATGGCCTCTATTAGCTTAAGAAATGTCCCTTCTATACCAATTTTCTTAAGTATTCTGATCATGAAGGGATACTGGATATTATCAAAAGCTTTTTCTGCATCAATTGAGGGAATTATATGGTCTTTATTTTTTAATTTGCTTATGTGCTGAATTACATTTATAGATTTGCGTATATTGAACCAGCCTTGAGACCCTGTGATAAAGCCCACTTGGTCATGGTGTATAATTTGTTTGATGTGTTCTTGGATTCTGTTTGTTAGGATCTTATTGAGTATTTTTACATCAATATTCATTAGTGATATTGGTCTATCATTTTCTTTTCTTGTTGGGTCTTTCCCTGGTTTAGGGATTAAGGTGATGTTTACTTCATAGAACGTGTTGGGTAGTCTTCCTTCTTTTTCTATATTTTGGAAGAGATTTAGTAATATAGGTACTAGTTCTTCTTTAAAGGTTTGGTAGAATTCTGACGTGAAGCCATCTGGTCCCGGGCTTTTCTTTTTAGGGAGTTTTTGTATAGTCGATGCTATTTCAGAACTTGATATAGGCCTGTTCAACATTTCCACTTTGTTCTGGCTAAGTCTTGGTAGGTGGCTTGCTTCCAAGTATTGGTCAATTTCCTTCAGATTTTCATATTTCTGAGAGTAAAGTTTCTTGTAATATTCATTAAGGATTTTTTGAATTTCTGAGGGGTCTGTTGTTATTTCGTCTTTACCATTTCTGATTGATGAAATTATAGAGATTTTACTCTTAAATGAGGAAACTATTTTATTTACTTTGCCTTTTTATGTGTCTACCCCACTATGAAAGCAGACATCCTGTTTGTCTTGTTCGTG
>CAUYRH010094163.1:0-11063 GCA_963574655.1 Perodicticus potto
GGTGGGCGCCTGTAGTCCCAGCTACTTGGGAGGCAGAGGCAAGAGACTCGCTTGAGCCCAGGAACTGGAGGTTGCTGTGAGCTGTGATACCACAGCACTCTATCCAGGGTGACAGCTTGAGGCTCTGTCTCAAAAAAAAAAACAAAGATATTTGCACCAGAATTTTCATTGCAGCCCAATTCATAATTGCTAAGTCATGGAAGAAGCCCAAGTGCCCATTGACCCATGAATGGATTAATAAATTGTGGTATATGTACACCATTGAATATTATACAGCCTTTAAAAAAGATGGAGACTTTACCTCTTTCATGTTTACATGCATGGAGGTGGAACATATTCTTCTTAGCAAAGTATCTCAAGAATGGAAGAAAAAGTATCCAATGTACTTAGCCCTACTATTAAACTAATTTATGGGCTGGAATATGAAAGCTATAACCCAACTAGCCCAAGAAGGGGGGCGAGGGGTGAGGGAATATGGGTGGAGGGAGGGTAATTGGTGGGAACACAGCTATGGTGCATTTTACAAGGGTACATGTTAAATTTATTAAGTGTAGAGTATAAATGTCTCAGCACAATAACTAAGAAAATGTGGTGAAGGCTATCTTAATCAGTTTGATGAAAATATTTCAAATGATATACAAAATCAGCACATTGTACCCCATGATTGCATTAATGTACACAGCTATGATTTAATTTAAAAAAATAGAAAAATTATCCAACATGGTGGTGGATGCCTGTAGTCCCAGATAATCAGAAGGTCAAAATTACAAGTTTTGGTCTGAGATATTAATTAACACTTTAAACTTCATTCACATTAAGATGCTACTCTCCCGCCTCAGCTGGGATACAAAGTTGGCACTGAGGTGGTCAGAGTCTTCTCATCTCAGACCACCTCTGGCACCGGTTGGGGTGCAAAGGGAGGGAGAGGGGCAGAAGGTCTGTGTGGGTGGCTTTGACTCTCTGGGCCTGCCACCTGGCTGCAGCTGACACCTCCTTTCCTGCAGTTGGCCTCCTCCTCCCTGCTGCAACTCCCCGCCCTACTCTTGCTGCACCCACCACCTGCTCCCTGCACACCTCTGTCTATAGCAAACAACCCTGGGAGCGCTCACTCCCCCCACCCCACAACAAAAATTTTTGGCTCTGCCCCCAGGTGGTGAGACGGCTCTTCTCTCTGCCTGGACTTGCACCTGGTCTCCATCTGAGGGGCGGGGCGCACACCCCGCCCTCTCCAGGTGGTCCCAGGGAAGGCTGCTCAGGGTATGCTCACAGCTTCCTCCAAAGAAAACCTTTTCTTCCTCCCTGCATCCTGGACTTTTATTTCCTGAGGTTTACAAGGTGTTCAAAAGTCATGGAATTGGTTTTGCACAGTTTTCTTAGTAAAATCTACCTAGCGGAAAGGAGCATCTCACTTGTAAATTTCACTTGTTATTGTATGATTGTGCCTAGGACGCTTTGGTTGCACTACCCTGCTACTTGCAATTTTTAGCTGCCCCTCATCCCCAACTCCTCCCCTATCCCCCATCCTGCACTGCGCAGTCCCCACCCCCAACTCCTCCCCCCCTCCTCCCACCCCCATCCTGCTCTGTGCACACCTCATTTGTATCCTGAGCATTTGACTCCAGGCCTGCCTTCCCTACCAGCCTGCAGTCAGACCAAGGACTGGAGCCTGTACCACTCGGGGTCCCAGAGCTTGCCACAAGACCTGGCAGGGTTTTCATTGCACCACTCTGGGGGCCAACCCTGGCACTGAGAAGGCTTTTAAAAATCTGTTGAATGAATCCATGAGTGAGTGAAATGAGGGGATGGTAAATTAGTATTTTAGGAGCTAACCAGCTGCCAACAGAGTTGACAATACGAAGTACTCCATGTTTTTTCTAAAATAAATTTAACAGCGGTAGTCTTCAGCAACTTAAGGCTCTTTTTTTTTTTAAATAAATAAAAAAACCCCATAATTTTATTTGCAATTACAAATCAACTTGTCTATTTTCAGGCACAGGGATGAGGAGGAGGAGCTTCTCTTCGTGGTACAGTTCGCTGAGGATGTGGGCTCTGAACACTGGGCCACATCCAGTGACTTGGGTAGGGCCTCAAGATCTAATTGGTAGATTTTAAGGAAGACTCTGAGCGAGTTGTTAAGCATGGTCATTATTAAAAATTAAAACTAAACATTACATTAAAAACAAGAGTAAGCCAGGCACGGTGGCTCATGCCTGTAATCCTAGCACTCTGGGAGGCCAAGGTGGGCAGATTGCCTGAGCTCACTGGTTCCAGACCAGCCTGAGCCAGAGCAAGATGCTGTCTCTAAAAATAGCGGGGCATTGTGGCAGGCTCCTGTAGCCCCAGCTACTTGGGAGGCTGAGGCAAAAGAATCACTTGAACCCAAAAGTTTAAGGTTTCTATGAGCTATGATGCCACAGCACTCTACTGAGGATAATAAAGTGAGACTCTGTCTTAAAAAAAAAAAAAAAAGGTAATAATACTCAAAATGTATAATTTCCTAATTGTTTTACTACATTTTATTATTCTCTATACTCCTGAAGTTATTTTCACATATTGAATCTGTCTGGTAGAAATACTGTGTAATGGTGTCCTGCCACATGTTTCTTAACTGCATCCAGTGACATCAGTGGCTGATAGCTTAAAACAGCCATAATGGGAGTTACTATAGAAATCAGGACTGCTACAAACAGGGCTTGATTTATTGTCTTACTGATTGTTTAGACTTAAGAAAGCAGATTAAACCTTAAAGTATGTTATGCCCATCACCATTATATTGTGAATAGTGCCAGATATGGAGGAAATATTACCCCAATATTTGATAGCTGTTATCAATTCACCAAAGACATTGCTTATGTCCTTAATAAAGGAGTGAAGTTCCTAAAAAAAAAAAAAAGAAATAAAATATGTAGAATATTTACATAGTTCTGAAGTTAAAAAAAAAAAGATTACTTCTAGATATGAACCATCTTTCTCACCATGAAACAATAAAACTGTATATTCTAACAAAATATTATTTACTTAAATTGCATTGAGAAAGTAGACATTACAGCAATAGTCAATACATATAACTTAGGAGTAATGAATCCTCTGATCTTTTTTTTTTTTTAATATTCTGAAAAATCTATTCTCTCACTTCGTATAACTTTTACCAAAAAAAAAAAAAAAAAAAAGAAGTGAAGGGAACAGAGTCAGGAAGGTCTTCCTAGAACAGTGACCCACATCTTATACCAATCAGAAGGCCCAATACCTGGCTTTCCTGTCTCTGAAATGATAAGAATTCCACATCTAGGGCCTTGCTCTCTTGCTGAGATGACATAGGAGTTTACAATAATCCAGTATATTTTATAATAACGGGCACAAAAGAACTTCAGCAGAATTCTTCTCAACAGTAAATTAAACATGAAATTTAGATTGTTTCAATATGCTACCCTTGTTCATGGGCTTCTGAATACAAATACTGTATCTTTCTCCATAACACCATCTTCTATCTCTTCCTTCACTTCTGCTATGACTTGGCTTTCTGTAAAAATTGAAATTTTTTTTTTTTTTTTTTTAAATCTGACTTAGTCATTACCTTTCTTTTTTTTTTTTTTTTTTTTTTTTTTTTTTTTGAGAAAGAGCCTCAAGCTGTTGCCCTGGGTAGAGTGCCATGGCATCACAGCCACCACCAACACCTGGGCTAAAGTGATTCTCCTGCCTCTGCCTCCCAAGTAGCTGGGACTACAGGCACCCACCACAATGCCCGGCCATTTTTTGGTTGCAGCCGTCATTGTTGTTTGGCAGGCCCGGGCTGGATTCGAACCCGCGAGCTCAGGTGTACGTGGCTGGCGCCTTAGCCCCTTGAGCCACAGGCGCCGAGCCAGTCATTACCTTTCACATCATCAACTTTGGTCCTGTTTCAGACAGTTTTGCATATTGCAACTAGTGAAATGGATGAAGAGAAATGTTTTTCTCCAATATCAAGCTACAAACACGACTCAGATTCAACTTTATCACATCTCTTATTGTTTCAATTATTAAATGTGGCTCTCTGTTTAGAATTTTAAATAGTACATCTGCCTGAATGCCATCTTTGTCCTAGGAAATTTGCACATATTATCCAGGGAATAGATCAAAGAATACTTTATGTATTACTATACATGTAATTAATCTCAAATTGTCTCCATTTCCTAAATAGTAAACTTTAGTCAGGGTTGTGGACCTTGACTCTGTTTCCCTTGAGAGCAGCAATTGGAATTTCTCACTAACAGATTATCTACCATGAAAAAAAAAAGTTCATTCCTAAGCAATTTAGGAAAATATGAATTCTGGCAGTCATAGCTTACAGTCTAGTTGAATGGTCATCAACTGAAGATAATTTTGCCCCCTCTGGCACGTTCAGTGGCATTTTTAATGATAATTAATTGTCACATCTCAGAATGCTACTGGCAGCTAGTGGGTGTAGGTGAGAGATGCCACTAACTATTTTGTGATGCGCAAGACAATCTTCAGTAACAAAGAATTATCTGACCTTAAATATAAATAGTTTTAAGTTGAGAAACTCTAGTGTGGCCAAGTACTATCTTGTAAAAGTTATTTGATTATCACAAAAATAAATTTTAAAAAACACTTTCACTCATCCCTAATGAGCTCATCAATAAACCAAGCTTGCTGTGTGGAAAAAGTCCAGCACAATCCCTTTTCCATAATGGAGCTCATTACATATCGTATGCCTAAACCAGTGTTATGTACCCCCTTACAAGGAAGTGATCTCTTTATCACTCAATAAATGCTAATAGTTGTTTTAAAGGATATGCTATAGGATAATTAATTGCCTTCTTAATTATTAATTTTTTTCTCTATTGTTGGATAGACCATTCTTTCTTTGCATAAACATATTAACAAATGCTTTATAAAAGCAAGTTCAAAGCCACGTTTTATAATTGTGGAGAATTAATTAGGACAGGATAACTGTTTACACAGGTTACAGCTATTTATTCAAATTATACCTTCAAAACGGCAGCCTCCTGGGCTAAATCTTAGGAACAGAGACAGTCTCAGGGAAAATTAAAGTAATGTAAAGAGCTGAGTGTCAAGAAATGGAATCAATTGGATTATGTTTAACTCACTTAACATATTTAAATTGTGTTTTAGGCACTTATACCATAATTTTGCCTTATAATTATGGTACATCTGTGTTGTTCTTCTATTTAATATTTAATTTATCTTATAAGAAGCTGAAATAATAGCATTTAAAAAATTAGCAATGTTGGCTGGGTGCCTGTGCTCAGTGGTTAGGGCATCAGCCACATACACCGGGGCTGGTGGGTTCAAACCTGGCCTGGTCCTGCTAAACAACAATGATAACTACAACAAAAAAACAGCCTGGGACTGTGGCAGGCGTCTGTAGTCCCAGCTACTTGGGAGGCTGAGGCAAGAGAATCCCTTAAGCCCGAGAGTTTGAGGTTGCTGTGATCTGTGACACCATGACCCTTTACTAAGGGCGACATAGTGAGACTTTGTGTCAAAAAAAAAAAAAAAAATTAGCAATGTGACACTACTCAGAATCTCAATAATTGGCACATAATATGGTCAATGTTAAGTCTTTATAATAATTAAATTTTATTCCAAGGAATTTATTCTGCACTACATTTTTGAAATAGAGATAACCAAACTTTCGTGATTTTTAGTAACAGATGTTGGACTAGGTGGCATCAAATTACGGTACGTTAGTAAGATGAGAACGTCATGGATTATAACAATGATTAAACAATAGGCAAAGAAGAACTGACCAATAATAAATCATATGTAAAATACTAATTTAAAATAATCACACTCTTAGTAGGAAAATGCATTATAAAGGACAATTGCATTAAATTCATATTGTCTTAAGAGTGCTTGTTATTAGGTATTGTAATTGAAATCCCAATTACTTATATTATCTAAAATATGAAGTAACTTTTACACAAAATGTCTCAGAATCAAAGTTTGATAAAATGTACATTTTGCTGATATGTATTTTGAACACATAGTAGTGGGGAAACACTTTAAGCTGCTTATCATCACGGTGTGGCGTACCAGTCTGCGTTGAGGCTGTCTCTGCAGGCTAGCCCTGTCTGCCAGATCGTTCTCCAATGATGGGAATGCTTTATCATTAGCCCATATGCCTTATCAGCACTTGCACGTGACTAGCATTACAGAGAATCTCGTTTTATTTTCATTTAATTTTATTAAACTTAAATTTGAATAGCAACATATGTATAGTGGCTACCACACAGGATGGCACCCCTCTAGAATATTAGTTTATTTTCCCCCTCACATATTAATAAACATGGCACGTCAATTACTGTAATCACTAATGAATTCTATTTTTCTGAAGTTTACAAAAAGTAAATGATTTTCTTGGGTGTTATTCTTATGAAATGTATGGCCATGTTTATTCTGAATCAGATAAAATAAGCAAGGGATATCAAGCAAGTAAAAGAACAAAAGCTACAATTGGTTTAGTCTTGAATCTCTTCTACTGGACAGCTTCTTTTTCACTGTGCGGGAGTTTATCTGGAGTAAAGGCTTCAGAGTATGTGCTTTAAATTGAATAGACCCATTGGATTACTTTGTGAACAACTCACACACAAAGAAGATAAACCATTATAACGTAATTGTTCACTTACTTGAAGGATCCTTTGTACTTGGAAGGTGTGTTTACTTGAGATATTTTTCTATGAATTTTTATTTACTTTTCCTGAAATTTACCAGCATGACTCTCTCCACCTTATTTCTGAGATGAAACTCAAGTGCTTACAAAAATATACTGGAAATTTTATTGAATGTAAGGCAATTGAAATACCGTTTGATGCACTGTTCAGACACAAAGTGCCATTGCATTCATCCATTTTTAGGGTGTAAAAGAATGCGTGCTCCTCTCGTTTTTCTGACTGAATATACATGCAGAGCCTGTTCAATAATTTTGAACAAAGCTCCTGAATTATTTGCATATGCTGTCAATCTAAATGTTTAAAAGACACACATCATTTAAGCAAAAGACTTAAAAAATTAAAAATAACTTTATATCACAAATGATTAAATTTGAAATTGCATAGAAAACCATAAACACGTGTATAATTATTTCATTTATAAATAAAATTATTATATAATTATTTTATTTATAAATAAAACCCTTTCTACATCCTTTAATTTGATTATATATTATTTTGTATTACTTAGCTAAACAATTTAATAATAAACTTTTTTTTCTTTAATCGGTTGAGAAATGGGCAGTTATATATTTCCACAGAATTGGACCTTTATTATTTCACTGAAATGACTCTGTTGACCATAAAATTTTAAAACTGTAATCTTCTTTGCCCTATAAGCCCTATCTATATATTGTCACTTATTTAACCTTGTGATATTTCTTAGAAAGTTGGTCAACGTTTTTCTAAAATTTGTCTAGAAATTTCTTTTGTTAGCATCTTGTGTGTGTGTGTGTACATACATCATATATTATTAAATTGTAACAAAATTCAGGCAATTCTCCTGCCATGTTTGTTAGCAAAAATAGCTAAAAATATAAAAATACCTTCACTTGATTATTCTCAGCTCATTTCACCTTTGACTATGCTCAAAAGTTTGATTAGGAAAATGCAATTTAGCTGTTGTAGAACAGATATGTTTAAGAACTATTATGTAATTCCTCAATCGTCTCAAGAAGTCCTGGAGAATATAGAAAATGTAAGAAAAACAGCCACTTTTACCTCATGTCTGTCCTTACTCATCCTGCAATGCTTTCCACATGCTTACGAACAATACTGAAGAAGCTGCTGATTTGTTGGTATGAAATGCAAAGAAAAAACTTGTTACTCCCTGAAAACAAGAGCTCAATCTTATATTAGCACACAGAAACTGGGCGAGGATTATACCCTGGGATGGACCCCAGACCATCATCTAGAACTCAAAATAAATGAAAATTCTCAAGACACTTTCCAAAAGCCTGAATCAAAACCTCCGGGACTGCTACCTGGCAACCTGCATTTTAACAAAAGATCCAGGGAATTGTGATATGCAACAATGTTGAAAAATCACTACTCTTTACCATTGTGACTAAGCCACTGTGAATAGAAACAGTATCCGTGTGTTTGTGTTTGTGTGTAGAAATATTTCTAACAAATACCTTTTAAGTAATTACTAGGAGAAATATATTTTAATAACTTAAAGCTCCTGTCCCTCCCTATTTTAGTCAAACCTGGTTTTTAGTACTGCCATTTAGAATTCCTAGTGCTACAATTTCTGAGCCTCGGTTTTCTAATCTGCAATAAAAATAGCTAAACTTTATGGGTTTGGTGGAGATTAAATACAAAAATAGATGTAGAATGCTTGAACCTACGGGTATTGAATTATGATAATTACTTTTTCCAGTAAGTACTATAGCAAGTGAAATTCCTATACTGGAATAAACTAATTCCTTTATTGTTAGTTTGCACAACATAGATGAAACTTGATCCCTTTATAAACTGTAATGTTGTAGATGGCACATTCATGTTTTCTACTTTTTGAGTATTTCTCCTGTGACCTAAAATTACTTTTAATGTTTTCTGAATGCTTAAAAGTACCTGTTATATAACCAAAACACTTTGCAAAGAGCCAACATTTAATGATGAAAGATTAGGCTAAAAAAAAGAAAGAAAACATACTATATAGTAGAATAATATACATTTGACAAAATATTATTTATATAGAGTAGAACCTCTGTAAGTTGATCACCCAAACTGGTCAATATACAGATGTAGTCAACATAAGAAAATCAGCCTACTGCATTTATACATATAGGTGGTACATGTCCAGTTTATGAAAATTAGGTCAAGGTAAGGAGGTGGTCAAAATGGAGATAGTACTATATATTTATATAGAATAACATTTTCAATACACTGAGAAATAAATAAAACTTACAAAATGATTTAATTTTCATGCACATATTATTGGAGAGGGAGGAGAATTGTGTCAAACCGTAACAAATGGCTGCACATTCTGTCCATCCCTTGGCCAGGTGCAGTGGCTCACTCCTATCATCCCTGAACTTTGGGAGGTTGAGGTGAGAGGACCGAGCCCAGGAGTTGGAGACTGGCCTGGGCAACATAGTGAGACTTCATCTCAACAACAACAATAACAAAATATCATATCTCTTCCTGTATCTCTGCCCTGGTTAGTCTGTGCTCACACTGATTCTGAGATTAGGCACATACTCTACTTCAGCCAGTAAGAAATAAACAAATATGCTTTAAGGAGAAAGTTGAAAATGACTGTTTACTGATACTTGCCTTCTTTCCCTCCTCTTGGAATCTGTGAACACCATGTGCCAGTTAGTTGAAGGAGGAGAAAACATATGGCATAGAACTGAAGATCCCCAGTGATAGCTTAGAAGCAATTGGTCATAAGAATGACCTGATTCTAGGTTATCTGTCAGCTGGAAGACTCACCCCTTAACCATGAATATGTGAGAGAGACCTGAATAACAGTGCAAAACAAACAATGGCCCAAACCAAGTGAAGCACCCAGGTAACAATGTTCTCCGGTTGTTAAGTGACTAAGACAGGAGTTATCTGTTGTGCAATAAACTTAATTGATGAAAGAATCTTTTAGAAGGATTTATCATAAGTAAATATTTGGATTATTAAAAAGCAACCTTTTGTTTATCATGTTCTTTCTATTCCCAACATAACCTTTTAAACTGAAAGGAAAACATTTCATTTAACTATAAAATATGGATATAGATTCAACTCTTGAAAATATTTTCAAAATATATTCATAATTTAAAACCAAAGTTATATGTTAAAGTAGAAACAATATCTCCAAAGGTAAGAATTTTTTTTTTTTTTTTATGACAGCCTCAAGCTATTACCCTGGGTAGAGTACTGTGGCATCACAAGTCACAGCAACCTTCAACTCCTGGGCTCAAGCGAGTCTCCTGCCTCTGCCTCCCAAGTAGCTGGGCCCGCCACAACACCTGGCTATTTTTTGGTTGCAGCTTTTTGGTTGCAGCTGTCCTTGTTGTTTGGCAGGTCCAGGCTGGGTTCGAACCCGCCAGCACAAGTGTATGTGGCTGGCACCTTAGCTGCTTCAGCCACAGGCACCAAGCTGGTAAGAAATCTTTATAATGGTTTAAGTGTTGCTACTTCAGATCAAATGTACTCATTGAATCTCTTACTTGTAAGTGTATGTAGAATTTAAACATTTTGTGGATATATATATATATATATATATATATATATATGTATATATATATATATAATTTATTTATTTATTTATTTTTTGTCCGGGGCTGGCTTTGGATCTGCCACCTCCAGTATATAGGGCCGGCACCCTACTCCTTTGAGCCACAGGCACTGCCTGTGGACATTTATATTTTGAGGGAAATAGATCTTGTTTTATGTCAGTATTTCCTTAGGGAAATTTTCTTCTTAATTAGGTACACTCACTCTGCTGGATCTCTTCCAAGACCCTCAATACACAAATTATAGAAAAGAATTATGTTACTATTATATTTCTAGAATATTTTTATCTCATACATGCTACCATTTTTCATTGTTTTCTCATGTTTTCTCTTTCTTTTTTTTTTTCACTTTAAATATATGTATTTTATTATTCTTCATTACATTATTTCCCCCCCCCACCCCTCCGTGGTAAGACAGAATTGATTTACAGAAAAGAATACAGAAAACACCAAAGCTCCTGGTAGAGGGAGAGATTTCAAGTGGGTAGAGAGATGCTCTCTCCGTTCCTCTCCTGGTCTTTCCCCATCTCCTCCTCTAGGCCTCAAGCCTTAGGGTATATATAGGTGTATGGGTTCCTTGGCCAGGAAACAAATGAATACAGTCCCTTCCACCAGGGCCAAGGTGAATGAGTGTATCAATGAATGGACACAGTCCATCCATGGAATTTAGACCTAGGAAATTCACAAGAAACTGACCTAGGCATAGGAAATGGGGGTTCCACATTTAGTCCCAAGTGTAAAGTGAAGGAGACACCAAGGCACAGGTGTCTCCTCAGCAGTTTTCCAGCCTTTTTGGCTATTGGAGCCTCTGGTGGGC
>CAUYRH010094166.1:0-20407 GCA_963574655.1 Perodicticus potto
TCTCCCATTCTGAGGGCTATCTGCTTGCTTTACTTACTGTGTTCTTGGCTGTGCAGAAACCTTTTAGTTTAATCAGATCCCAGTAATGTATTTTTCGTGTTGCTTCAATTGCCTGGGGAGTCCTCCTGATAGTATTCTCCCAGGCCAATTTCTTCATGTGTTTCTCCTGCACTCTCTCCAAGAATCTTTATAGTTTCATGTCTTAAGTTTAAATCTTTTATCCAGTGAGAGTCAATTTTTATTAATGGTGAAAGGTGTGGGTCCAGTTTCAGTCTTCTACAAGTCACCAACCAATTCTCCAGCACCATTTGTTGAATAAGGAATCTTTCCCCAATTTATATTTTTGATGGTCTTATCAAAGATCAAATGACAATAAGTATCTGGGTTCATCTCTTGGTTCTCAATTCTGTTCCTTATATCTACCTCTCTATTTTTGTGCCAGTACCATGCTGTTTTGATCACTATAGATTTATAGTATAGTTTGAAGTCTGGTAGTGTGATTCCTCCTGATTTGTTGTAATTTCTGAGTAATGTCTTTGCTATTTGAGGTTTTTTCCTGCTTCCATATAAAACAAAGTACTATTTTTTCCAGATCTTTAAAGTATGACGGTGGTGCTTTGATAGGGATTTCATTAAATTTGTAAATTGCTTTGGGAAATATGGACACTTTAACAATGTTGATTCTTCCTAGCCATGAGCATGGTATGTTTTTCCATTTGTTAACATCTTCAGCTATTTCTTTTCTCAGAGTTTCATAAATCTCATTATAGAGATCTTCATGTCCTTTATTAGGTAAATTCCCAAATATTTCATCTTCTTTGGCATTCCTTCTGTAAAAGGAATAGAGTCTTTGACTGTTTTTTAGCTTGACGATTATTGGTATATATAAAAACTACTGATTAGTGAGCATTGATTTTGTATCCTGAGACACTACTGTATTCCTTTATCACTTCTAAGAGTTTTGTGGTTGAGTCCCTGGGGTTTTCCAGGTATAAAAATCATATCTAGGATGAGTAAAAGTTTGATCTCCTCTGACCCTATTTGTATACCCTTCATCACCTTCTCTTGCCTGATTGTGACGGCTATGACTTCCATTACAATGTTGAATAGGAAACCTTGCCTGGTTCCTGTTATGAGTGGAAATGTTTTCAATTTTACTCCATTCAATATGATATTGGCTGTGGGTTTCCTGTAGATGGCCTCTATCAGTTTAAGAAAAGTCCCTTCTATACCTATTTTCTTAAGTGTTCTGATCATGAAAAGAGGCTGGATATTGCCAAAAGCTTTTTCTGCATCAATTGAAAGAATCATATGGTCTTTGTTTTTCATTTTGTTTATGTGATGTATTATATTTATAGATTTATGTATATTGAACCAACTTTCAGACCCTAGGATAAAACCCACTTGGTCATGGTATATAATTTGTCTGATGTGTTGCTGGATTCTGTTTGCTAGGATCTTATTGAATATTTTTGCATCTATGTTCATTACAGATATTGGTCTATAGTTTTCTTTTCTTATTGGGTCTTTTCCTGGTTTTCAGGGTTATATTTGCTTCATAGGCTGTGTTGGGAAATATTCCATCTTTTTCAATGTTTTGGAAAAGATTAAGTAATATAAGTACTAGTTCCTCTTTAAAGGTTTGGTAGAATTCTGATGTGAAGCCATCTGGTCCTGGACTTTTCTTTTCTGGGAGATTTCATATACTTGATTCTATTTCAGTACTTCGTATAGATCTGTTCAGCATTCCCAATTCTTTATGATTAAGTCTAGGAAGTTGGCATGCTTTCTTGGTCAATTTCTTTCAGATTTTCATATTTCTAAGAATAAAGATTTTTGTAGTATTCATTAAGGATTTTTTGAATTTTGGAGGAGTCTGCTGTTATTTTGCCTTTGTCATTTCTGATTGATGATACTATGAACTTTCATTTGCTATTTTTACTTAGGTTTGCCAAAAGTTTGTTGATTTTGTTGAATTTTTCACAAAACCAACTTTTTGATTCATTGATCTTTTGAATAATTCTTTTGTTTTTGATTTCATTTAATTCTGCTCTAATTTTAGTTATTTCTTTTCTTCTGCTGGGTTTGGGTTTGGAATGTTCTTCCTTTTTCAGTTGCTTAAGATATCTCATTAAGTTATTGACTTATTCTCTTTCTGTTCTCTTGAGGAAGGCTTGCAATGCTATAAATTTTCCTCTTAGGACTGCCTTTCCATTATTTGACAGGTTCTGATAATTCGTGTCTTCATTATTGTTTTGTATCAAAAATTTGGCAATTTCCTTCTTAATCGCATCTATGACCCAGCTATCATTCAGCATAAGGTTATTTAGTTACCATGTCTTTCTCTGAGTATGTAGATACCTGTTATTGGTGAGTTCAACTTTTATTGCATGATGATCTGAGAAAATGCAAGGAATAATTTTGATAGTTTCAAATTTGCTGAGGTTAGACTTGTGACCTAAGATGTGATCAATTTTGGAGGATGTTCCATGGGCTTATGAGAAGAATGTGTATTCAGTTTTGTTAGGATGAAATGTCCTGTAGATGTCTGTTAAATTCAGTTGTTGTATGCTGAAGTTTATGTCCAAAATTCCTTTGCTTAGTTTCTTATTGGAGGATCTATCCAACACTGCCAATGGGGTATTAAAATCTCCAACTAATATGATGCTGGAAGATATTAAATTGTTCATATCTGTTAGAGTATCCGTTATAAATTGAGGAGCATTTTGTTGGGTTCATAAATGTTAATAATTCACATCTCATCTTCCCTTAAGAAATATGAAATGACCATCCTTGTCTTTCCTTATTTTTGTTGGTTTAAAGCCTAGAGTATCTGCAAATAAAATTGCTACTCCTGCTTTTTTCTGATTACCATTTGCCTGGATTACAGATGCCCATTCCTTCCCCCTGAGTCTATATTTATCCTTTAAGGTAAGTTGAGATTCTTGTATGCAGCAGATATCTGTCCTGAGTTTTTATATCCAGTCTGTCAACCTGTGCCTCTTAAGAGGACAGTTTAAGCCATTCACATTAATTGAGAGTATTGATAAGCCTGGTAGTGTTTTGGGTGTCAAGTTTTTCAAAAGTCCAGTGGACATTTTGAATCTTTTAACCACTGTGGAAATTGGATTTTGGTCAAGAATTTCAGAGTGAGTTTACTTTGGTGGTAGAGCATTGTGCTGGTCATTATGGATGCAGGGTCTAAGGATATCCTGAAGAGTTGGTTTGGTTATGGCAAAATTTTTCAACATTTGTATGTCATTAAATTATATCATAATGAGTCTCACTTTAGGAGCTGCACGTTGAGTGGAAAGCTTGGAAGACTGTGGGGACTCAAAACAGGCTCTAGCAATCAGGTTGAATATTGGGTGGATAGATTTACCAACAGCTTGGTTTGCTGGCAGGGTCCTGTGGATAGGTCTGTCCTCAGGGGCCTAAAGCATAGCTGACTGTCCAGCCTGCAGAGATTGGGCTTCTACTCTTGGGGCAAGCTGAGTGCCTCCCACATCTCCAGGGAATTTTTGTCAAGTGGCACGTTGAGACTTGCCTCCTAAGGATTCTGGAGAATTTTAAGACCCCAACACTGCAGGGACTGAATGCTCTGGAAATAATCAGGTGCTCACGGAAGACAACTAAATCAGGAAGACCTGTCCTCCTGGGAAACTAGAGAGTGGTTTCTGGTGTGTGTTCTCTGGTGACTAAAACTACAGTGCCACTTGGTGTCCCAACAATATATTGCAATCATTGTTCTATCATGCTCCCTTTATCTATCTATCTATATCTATCTATCTATCTATCTATCTAGTTATCATTTGGGGTTTTTTCACTTTTTTCTTCTTTTCTTTGTTACTGAGGTGTTTTTTGGCTATAGGAGATATTTTTCTTTGTTTTCTTTTGTTTTGTTTTTGCTAATTTGTTTGGTTGGTTCTATACTTAATTTTCATTTTTAATTTCATCACCAGTTAGTGTATTTCAGCCTCATTTAATCTATTTTTCTTCTTTCCTTCTTTCTTTTTTACTATAGAGTTCTCTACTTTTTTCATCTTTCCCACTTAAATCACACATACAACAGCCAAGATATTCCTTGCTTTTTTGTTTTGCCTTTCTTTTTTCCCCTTCTCTCTCCTTTATCTGATACACTGTATTTTGCATTTTATTTATATATTCTTATTTTATTTTTCACATTTCTCTGAGTGCGAGAGTGGTGGAATTAGTCTGACTGGGAGGTCATGACAGTGGTCTGGCTCAAGGAGGTCAAGAGATCATAGTCTAGGCCAGTAGTTCTCAACTTTCCTAATGCTGCGACCCTTTAATACAGTTCCTCATGGTGTGGTGACCCCCAACCATAAAATTATTTCTTTTTGCTTTTTTTTTCTTATTAAATCATTGCTGTGTACATTAATGTCCACATGGGGCACAATGTGCTAGTTTTATACACAATCCGAAACACTTTCATCAAACCAGTTAGCATAAACTTAATGGCATTTTCTTAGTTATTGTGTTAAGACATTTATATTCTGCATTTAGTACATTTCACCTGTACCCTTCTAAGATGCACCCTAGGTGTGATCCCACTAATTACCCTCCCTCCCCTCCCTTGCCCTTTCCCCCATATTCTTGTGCTATAATAGGGTTATAACCTTCATATGAAAGCTATAGATTAGTTTCATAGAAGGGCTGAGTACATTGGATACTTTTCCTCCCATTCTTGAGATACTTTGCTAAGAAGAATATGTTCCAGCTCCATCCATCTTTTTTAAGGCTGCATAATATTCCATGGTGTACATATACCATTATTTATTTATTTATTTATTTATTTATTTATTTTGCAGTTTTTGGCTGAGGTTAGGTATGAACCTGCCACCTTTGGCATATGGGGTTGGCACCCTACTCCTTTGAGCCACAGGTGCCACCCTATACCATAATTTATTAATCCATTAGTGGGTTGATGGGCACTTGACTTCTTCCATGACTTAGCAATTATGAATTAGGCTACAATAAACATTCTGATACAAATATCTTTGTTATAATGCATTTTTTTGTCTTCTGGATATATCCCTAGTAGAGGAATTATAGGATCAAATGGCAGGTCTGTTTTTAGATCTCTAAGTATTTTCCAAACATTTTCCCAAAAAGAATGTATTAGTTTGCATTCTTACCAGCAATGTAGAAGTGTTCCCTTTCCTCCACATCCACACCAACGTCTCTGGTTTTGGGATTTTGTGATGTGGGCTACTCTTACTGGAGTTACATGATATCTCAAAGTAGTCTTGATTTGCATTTCTCTGATGATTAAGGATGATGAGCATATTTTCATGTGTCTGTAGGCCATGCACCTGTCTTCTTCAGAGAAGTTTCGCTTCAGGTCACTTGCCCACCCTGAGATGGAATCACTTGTTCTTTTCTTGCTAATACGTTTGAGTTCTCTCTGGATTCTGGTTATTAAACCTTTGTCAGAGGCATAACCTGCAAATATCTTCTCCCATTCTGAGGGCTGTCTGCTTGCTTTACTTACTGTGTTCTTGGCTGTGCAGAAGCTTTTTAGTTTGATCAGGTCCCAGTAGTGTATTTTTGATGTTTCAATTGCCCGGGGAGTCCTCCTCATAAAATATTCTCCAGGTCTATTCCTTCAAGAGTTTTCCCTGTACTTTCTTCTAGTACTTTTAGACTTTCCTGTCTTAAGTTTAAATCTTTAAACCAGTGAGAGTCTATCTTAGTTACTGGTGAAAGGTGTGGGTCTAGTTTCAGACTTCTACAGGTTGCCAGTTAGTTTACCCAGAACCATTTGTTAAATAGGGAATCTTTATCCCAGTGAATGTTTTTAATTGGCTTGTCAAAGATCAAATAATGGTAGGTAGCTGGGTTCATCTCCTGGTTCTCTATTCTTTTCCAAACATCTACCTCTCTGTTTTTGTGCCAGTACCATGCTGTTTTTATCATTATCAATTTGTAGCATAGTCTGAGGTCTGGTAGCATGATTCCTCCTGCTTTGCTTCCATTTCTGAGTAATATCTTATATTCAAGGTCTTTTCTGATTCCATATGAAATAATGTATTATTTTTAAAAGATCTTTAAAGTATGAAAATGGAGCTTTCATAGGGATTGCATGAAAAATGTATATTGCTTTGGGTAGTGTGGACATTTTAACAATTTTGATTCTTCCCGGCCATGAGCATGGTATGTTTTTCCATTTGTTAACATTTTCAGCTATTTTCTTTTCTTAGAGTTTCGTAGTTCTCTTTATACAGATCTTTCACGTAATTTGTGAGGTAAACTCCCAAGTATTTCATCTTCTTTGGCACTACTGTGAACGGAATAGAATCCTTGACTGTTTTTACAGCTTGGCTATTGTTGGTATACATAAAGGCTACAGATTTATGAGTGTTGATTTTATAACCTGAGACACTGATGTATTCCTTGATCACTTCTAAGTGTTTTGTAGTAGAATACCTGGTGTTTTCCAGGTATAAAATCATATCATCTGCGAAGAGTGAAAGATTGATCTCTTCTGATCCTATGTGGATACTCTTGATTGCCTTTTCTTCCTTGATTGCAATGGCTAAAACTTCCATTTCAATGTTAAAGAGCAGTGGAGAGAATGGGCACCCTTGCCTGGTTCCTGATCTGAGTGGAAATGATTTCAATTTAACTCCATTCAATACAATATTGGCTGTGAGTTTGTTGTAGATGGCCTCTATCAGTTTAAGAAATGTCCCTTCTATAGTAATTTTCTTAAGTGTTCTGATCACGAAGGGATGCTGGATATTATCAAAAGCTTTTTCTGCATCAATTGAGAGAAACATGTGGTCTTTGTTTTTTAATTTGTTTATGTGATGAATTACATTTATAGATTTATGGATTCTGTTTGTTAGGATCTTGTTGAATATTTTTGCATTGATATTCATTAGTGATATTGGTCTATAATTTTCTTTTCTTGTTGTGTTTTTTCCTAGTTTGGGGATCAAGGTGATGTTTCCTTCATAGAATGTTTGGGTAGTATTCCTTTATATTTTGGAAAAGGTTGAGTAACTAGGTACTAGTTCCTCTTTAAAGGTTTGGTAGAATTCTCATGTGAAGCCATCTGGTCCTGAGGTTTTCTTTTTAGGGAGTTTTTGTATAGTTGATGCTATTTCAGAACTTTATATAGGCCTTTTCAGCATTTCCACTTCATTCTGGCTGAGTCTTGGAAGGTGGCGAGCTTCCAAGTATTGGTCAATTTCCTTCAGATTTTCATATTTCTGAGAATAAAGTTTCTTGTAATATTCATTAAGGACTTTTTGAATTTCTGAGGAGTTTGTTGTTATTTTGTCTTTATCATTTCTGATCGATGAAATTAGAGATTTTACTCTTTTTTAACTAATTAGGTTAGCTAAAGGCTTATCTATTTTATTGACCTTTTCAAAAAACCAAGTTTTGGATTTGTTGATCTATTGTATAATTGTATTGTTTTCAATTTCATTTAATTCTGCTCTAATTTTGATTATTTCTTTTCTTCTGCTGGGTTTGGGTTGGAATGGTCTTCCTTTTCCAGTTGCTTGAGATTTCCAATTAAATTGTTAACTTCATCTCTTTCTGTTCTCTTGTGGAAGGCTTGAAGTGCTATAAATTTCCCTCTTAGGACTGCCTTTGTAGTATCCCAGAGGTTCTGATAATTCGTGTCTTCATTGTCGTTTTGTTCCAAAAATTTGGTAATTTCCTACTTAATCTCGTCCCTGACCCATCTATCCTTCAGCATAAGGTTATTTAGCTTCTATGTTTTTATATGAGTAGGAAGATTCTTGGTGTTACTGAGTTCAACTTTTATTCCATGATGGTCTGAGAAGATGCAAGGAATAATTTCTATTCTTTTAAATTTGCTAAGATTTGTGACCTAAGATGTGATCAATTTTGGAGTATGTTCCATGGGCTGATGAGAAGAATGTGTATTTAGTTTTGTTAGGATGAAATGTTGCTAGATGTCTGTTAAATCCAAATGTTGAATGGTCAAGTTTAAATCTAAAATTTCTTTGCTTAGCTTCTTATTGGAGGATCTATCCAACACTCCTAAAGGAGTGTTAAATTCTCCGACTACTATGGAGCTGGAGTAAATCAAGTTGCTCATGTCTGTTGGAGTTTTTCTTATAAATCAAGGTGCATTCTGATTGGGTGCATAAATGTTAGTAACTGAAATCTCATCACATTGAGTATTACCCTTAACAAATATGAGTTAACAAATATGAGTGTCCATCCTTATACTTCCTTACTTTTGTTGGTTTAAAGCCAATTTTGTCTGCGAATAAGATCGCAACACCTACTTTTTGTTGATTTCCATTTGCCTGGAATATAAATGACCATCCCTTCACCCTGAGTCTATATATTTATTTTTTAAGGTAAGATGAGATTCTTGTATTCAACATATATCTGGCCTGAGTTTTTGTATCCAGTCAGCCAGCCTGTATGTCTTTAGAGGGCAATTTAAGCCATTCACATTAATTGATAATATTGATAAGCCTGGTGGAATTGTGGGAATCGAGTTTTTCTAAAGTCCAGTGGTCATTTTTAATCCTTTCACCACTGTGGAAGGTTGAATTTGATCAAAAGTTTCTGAGTGAGTTTACTTTTGTGGTGGAGGATTGTGCTAGTCATTATGAAGGATAGGTCTAAGAATATCCTGGAGAGCTGGTTTAGTTATGGCAAATTTCTTCAACATGTGATTGTCATTAAAGTATATAATTTCTCCATTATGAATTAAAGTCAGTTTAGCTGGATACAGGATCCTGGGTTGAAAGTTATTTTGTTTTAGGAGATTAAAAGTCAATGATCACCCTCTTCTAGCTTGAAAGGTTTCTGCAGAGACATCTGCACTCATTCTAATATTATTCCCCTTGTAGGTTATGGTTTTCTTACATCTGGCTGCTTTCAGAATTTTCTCCTTTACATTAACTTTAGTGAAGTTAATTATGATGTGTCTGGTGGATGTCTTATTCAGGTTGAGTTGTGCTGGGGTTCTGAAACTGTCTGCTGTCTGAATTTCAGAATCTCTTGGCAGGTCTGGAAAGTTCTCTTTCATAATCTCATGAAGAAGAGCCTCTGTGCCTTGTGAAGCCACTTTATCACCTTCAGGGATCACTATCAGATGAATATTGGTTTTCTTTGAATTATCCCAGAACTCTGAGAGAATGATCCGTTTTTGGTCTCCATTTTTCTTCCTCTTTGAGAGTTTGGTGAAGTACAAAAGCTGTGTCTTCAATATCAGAAATACTTTCTTCTGCTTGCTCCACTCTGTCACTGAGGGATTCTACTGTATTTCTCAGATCTTTGAGGGCTGTAAATTGTTGTCTCAATGTGTCAAAATCTTTGGTGATTTTGTCTTTGAATTCCTTGAATTCTTGAGACAACTTTTGAAATATTCCTTGAATTTCTAATTCCAACTTTTCCTCTATTTTATTGTTATTTGCAATCCAAATTCTGAATTCCATTTCTGACATATCTGCCATCTGTTTATGAATAGGATCTTCATAAGGGATTTGTGTCCACCAAATTGTTCCTTGGAGTGGTTGAACTACTCTGGTTTTTCATGTTATTGGAGCTTTTCCACTGATTCTGCCTCATGATTACCTTACACCCTTTGGCTAGACGAGTAGGGAAGGAGAAGTTGGATTGGGAGCTCCAGGAGTAGTTATTGACCAGTCCTTTGCCCAAAAGCTGGGACTGGTGTCTCTACCTTTTCCCCTAGGGCTTTGCCAAGGACCCATACAGTGCTACGGCCTGAGAAACTGGGGACCTTCTTGGTGTGGTGGGGCTAAGTGGCTCTGTCTTATTTTTAGCTGGTCTCTGTCTTATCCTAGTGAATTGGTTACTATGGATTGAAGTCTCTACTGTGGAGAATATCAGCAATTAAATCAACCTGCCCCCCACAAGCAGCAATTGGAAAAGGAAAATCAAACCTTTCCACAACCACACACCCTGGGTACCACTTTGGATAGTCCTCAGCTGGTTGGCCCAGTTCAAAAGGTCCAAATCAGTTTTCCCAGTCAGCACTTGTCTCAGTTGGGAGAGTTCAAATGGTCTCCAGCAGCTAGATAGCAAGGGTCTGCTGGTCTGCTGGCAGCTCGAGTACGACTCTCTCTGGTGCTCCATGAGGTCAGAGCAAATAAATTAGTCTGGGAAGGTTGATGTCTCCTTCCCCACCTTGCACCTCGGCCACATCCAGTCACTGGTAACCCTGCAAGTCTGTGACCTAGTTCCCTCCAATGAGAAGATGCTCCAGAGGTTTGCGCCTGCCTGAGTCATGGGGAGATCTATGTCTCCTCAACCAGGCTGCCACTCTCTGCCACTATCCGGTAGGGGGAAGTGAGGCCTGACATCCTTGGGTGCTTAATGAAGGCTGGAGTGTTTCACTCAGTTCCAGCCCTGCCCTTGATTGATGTTGCTGACAGAACAGAACTTTGCAGACTTTGTTTCTGTCCCAGCTATCTTCCCCCATGGCTCAGATACTATTTGAGAAACTCAGCCCTGTCTGTGCCACTGCCCTGTCTCAGCTGCAGTTTGTGTTGGGGTGAACGATCAGGGCTCGAGACTCAACTGTCAGTTCCAGCCTTTGTCTGCTGGCTTTTATCTCAACTATGGTCCCCTGAGGGGTGGGTGCATCTGAGGCTCAGTGAAAGAGTCCTCTGGGTCAGCTCTGCCCTGGGAGTCTGCTGTCTCTGCGCGTGTATATTCTAGTGCCTGCACTCTGCCCAGGCCTCCTCGGGCATACCCTTTACTCATGGGGCCTGCATCTCTGTCCCAGATCTGTGCCGCCAGTGGCTGCTACCGAAGAAGATGCCTGGCTTCCTCTGGTTGCCCAGAGAGACTGGGAGTGTCCTTTCAAAATATCCCTAGGGGTGTGAACCTTACTGTTTCTACTGCTGGGGCTGCATCTTTGTGCCTCAGGGCACCACCACTCCTGTATGGTTCCCTCTCAGCTGAGGCTCTCTCTCAGCTGACCATCCTCTCCCCTCTCCCATGCCAGAGAATCAGCACCATGCCCCATCCACATCCCTTGAGAACATGCTCATGAATCTGGACTGTATGGGAGACAGGCCTTCAGACCTCAATGTGAGAGTGGAGGGGAGTGCTGGGAGTTAAAAAGTGCAGGTAGAGAATGTATACAATTTTATACAGTTTTATGCCTCAAAGAAGAATGCCATGGCACCCGTGCAGAGAAAGGAGGTCTGGTTTTTAGAGGGTCTCTTCCATGCTATAAAATGGGAGGATATTTGAACTCTGCTTGCTTGTTTGTATGGAGTATACTGTGAGCCGTTCTCGTGGGGGAGGGGACTCCCATCCACTTGGTGATGGATTCTGTACCTTTTGTTTGTATATTTGGGGTCATAGCTCATCTCAGCAGGGTTGATGTGCATTCTTCAACCTTCTCTCTTGGCTCAGATCCGAACCATTGGCTTTCTCACTAAACTTCTGTCCTTTAACTCTCCTTCTGGATGGGAGCCTCTGTGGAAAGCTGGCTCCAGTTGGCCATCTTCAGCTAATGCTTTTAAAATCCATAAAATTATTTTTGTTGCTACTTCATAACTGTAATTTTGCTACTGTTATGAATCATAATGGGTTTTCCAATGGTCTTAGGGAACACCTGTGAAAGGGTCGTTTGACCCCCAAAGATGTCATGACCCACAGGTTGAGAACTGATGGTCTAAGCAGTACTTCTATCTTTGGCCTTGGGAAGATGGTATGGGCAAGTCCACACTACTGAATTTTTTTTTTAATTTCTTTTTCCTTTCTTCATTCAGTTTTTTTTAATCTTTACTTTCCCCACCTATGTTTGACAGAAGTAGGGTCTGGCTTTGCTCAATCTGGGAGGGAGCTCTGAATTTTAAGGAACCCACACAGCCTACCTTCCCCAAATCCTTGAGTTACAGGCATGCAATTAGCACTGTGCTGAACACTATCCATTTGTTTTGTCACTCTCATTATCTCTTCCTGTCATCTTCTCTCCTGTTCTTCAATTCTTTTCATTCACCCCCTTCCTTTTTTTCTTTTTTGTTTCCTTCTTCTTCTTCCTTCTTTTTTTTTTCCTATCCTTGCTCCCTGATTCATCCTCATCCTTCTCTTCCTTTTGGCCATATACCAAGTGTCCACTTCAACACCAAAGCTCTGTGACAAGGTAACTTAAACCAAAGGGGGAAGTGAGAAAGAAAAAAGAGGGCCAGAGGACCAGGAAGTGAAAAAGAAAAAAAAGCACACATCAGAAGGAAACAACAGAAAAATTCTGGCAACATGAAAAACCAAAACAGAGCAACTCCTCCAAAGGACCATGATGCAGCTACTATAGAGGACTCCATGTATGAAGAATTAATGGAGTTGACAGAAAGGGAATTTAAAATATGGATGATAAAGAGAATAGAAAAGAAGGTGGAAGAACAGAACCAAGGGATGACTGAGAGAAATGAAAAATAGAGAAAGTATACAGTGGAAAGGAAATGAAGGAATCAAGGAATGTAAAGGTATAGTAGAAGTTATCAAAAATAGATTAGACCATGTAAAAGAAAGAATCTCAGAGCTAGAGGATAAAGTTCTTAACTCAGATTATTAGAGGTAGAAGAGAAGAGAGAGAAAGGAGAACTGCCACTCAGAGAACCACAGGACTTTATGAATTCTTCAAATAAATGAATAATAGGGATCTTTCAAGGGGGAGAAGATCATCCCAAAGAAATAGAAACCCTGTTGGAGACCATATAAATGAAAACTTCCCAAGTTTCACTAAAGATTCTGACATACTTCTTTTAGAGGGATATTTCACCCTGGGTCATCTCAACTCAAACAGAACTTCTCCCAAACAAATTGTGATGAGACTGTCCAATGTTAAAACAAAAGAGAAAATTCTGCAAGCAGCCAGGAATAGGCACCAACTACCCTACAGGGGCAGAGCCATTAGGGTGATAGCAGACTTTTCAACAGACACTTTCTAAGCCAGAAGAGAATCATCATCTACCTTTAACCTTCTTAAAAAAATAATTTTCATCCCATATTTCTGTATTCTGCTAAACTAAGCTTCAAAATTGATGGAGAAATCAAATCTTTTGCAGATATGCAAACACTGAGGAAATTTGCCACAAGACCAGCTCCACAAGAAATATTTCCACCTATTCTCTATATTGACCATCACAATGAACCACTAGCAAACACCCAGAAAAAGCTCAAGATAAAAACTTAGCTTTCACAACAGCACAAAGGAGAAAACTATAAAATGAGCTTTCACAATATGAGATGAATAGAACTCCATGACACTTAACAGTTCTCTCAACAAATGTCAATGGCTTGAATTCCCCATTGAAGTCACAGGTTGGCTGATTGGATAAAAAAGCACAGGCCTGCTGTCTCCAGGAAATGCACATATCCTTGAAGGATAAATCAAGACTCTGGGTTAAGAGATGGAAAACAGTATTTTAACCAAATCAGAAGAAAAGAGGAGTTGCAATCTTATTTTCAAATACAAGAAGATTTAAAACAACTAAAGTGAGGAAAGACAAAGATAGTCACTTCACACTGGTTGAGGGAACAATACAAGAAGGGGACATTTCAATTTTAAATATTTATGCATGCAACTTAAATGCCCAAGATTTCTAAAGCAGACCTTGATGGGTCTGAGAAATATGATATCTCATAATACCATAATAGCCAGGGATTTCAGCACCCCTTTGACACAACTGGACAGACCCTCTAAACTTTAACTAAACAAAGATACAAAGGACTTAAATGTGACTCTAGAACTAATGGGATTAATAGACATGTACATAAGACACCATCCAAAGCTAAAAAAATATACATTTTTCTTATCAGTCCATGGCACATACTCCAAAATCAACCACATCCTGGGACACAAATCGAACCTCAACAAATTTAAAATGGAAGTCATACCTTGTATATTCTCAGACCACAAGGCAAGGTGGAATTCAACTCCAACAAAAACATTCATCCTCACATAAAGGCATGGAAATTAAACAACCTTATGCTAAGTGACAGTTGGGTCCAGGAAGACATAAAGGAGGACATTGTCAAATTCCTCAAACATAACAACAATGAAGCTACAAGTTACCAAAACCTATGAGATACAGCATAGCAGCATTAAGAGGGAAATTTATCACATTAGATGCCTACATCCATAAAGCAGAAAGAGAGTGCATCAATAAACTCATAAATCATCTTATGGAAATGGAAAAAGAAGAACAATCTAATCCAAAACCCATAAGAAGCAAAGAAATAACCAAAATTAAATCAGACATTAATGAAATTGAAAGCAAAAGTATCTTTAAGAAGAGCAATGAAACAAAAAGTCGGTTCTTCAATAAATAAATAAAATCAATAAAACTTGGGCCAGATTAACTAGAAACAGAAAAGTAAAATATCTAATAACCTCAATCAGAAATGATAAAGTGGAAATAACAACAGATGTCACAGTGGTACAAGAGATTATCTCTGATTACTACAAGAAACTCTATGCCCAGAAATTTGACAGTGTGGAAGAAATGGATCAATGCCTGGAATTACATCCTCTCCTCAGACTTAAACAAGAAAAAATGAATCTCTCGAACAGACCAATTTCAAGCACTGAAATTGAAGAAACAATGAAAAAAAACTCCCAACAAAAATTGTCCTTGTCCAGGTGGCTTCACATCAGAATTCTATCAAACCTGAAAACAAGAGCTTATTCTCATACTGCATAAATTATTTCAAAAAAAAATTGAGAAGAGAGGAGTCTTCCTAAATATGTTCTAGGAAGCAACCATCATTCTGATACCAAAACCAGGAAAAGACTGAACCAAAAAGGAGAACCTAAGACCAATTTCACTGATGAATGTCAATGCAGAATTACTCAACAAAATCTTAGCTAACAGATTGCAACTGTACATTTAAAAAAATGTACATCACATTCAATTAGGCTTCATCTCAGGGATGTAAGACTAGTTTAACATATACAAATCCATGAATGCAATTCACCATATCAATAGAAGCAAAAACAAAGACCATTATGACCCTCTCAAATAGATGCAGAAAAAGGATTTGCCAAAATTCAGCATCCTTTTCTAACAAGAATATTTAAGAAAATAAGCATAGGTGGCATATTTCTTAAGCTGATTGAAGACATCTATGGCCAATGCACAGCTAACATCATGCTAAATGGAGTAAAACTAAAAGCTTTTCTACTTAGAACTGGAAACAGACAAAGATATCCATTATTGCCAGTACTATTCAACATGTTTCTGGAAGTTCTAGTCAATACAATCAGGCAAGAGAAGGTAATAAAAGGCATCCAAAGAGGGGCAGAGGAGGTAAAACTCTACAACTTTGCTGATGATATGATCTTGCACTTAGAGAATCCCAAAGACTCAACCACAAGGGTCCTGCAAAAAATACAGTAATGTCTCAGGATATAAAATCAAAGTCTATAAATCAGTAGCCTTTGTATATGCCAAAAGCAGCCAAGTTGAGAAGCTAATCAAGGACACATTTCCCTTTACAGTAGCTTCAAAAAACATGAAATACCTATGCATATACCTATCATAAGATGTCAAAGACCTCTTTAAAGAAAATTATGAAACCCTTAAAAAGTGAAACAGAAGAAGATATTTACAAATGGAAGAATATACCATGCTCGTGGGTAGGAAGAATCAATATTTTTAAAATGCCTATACTTCCCAGAGCAATCTACAGATTTGATGCAATATCCAGTAAAATATCAACAGCGTACTTTCAAGATTTGGAAAACATAAGTCTTTATTTTTTCTAGAACCAGAAAAAGTTCCATATAGCCATGGGAATTCTTAATAATAGAAACAAACCCAGGGCATCATCCTATTAGACTTTAGGCTATATTACAACTCCATCGTGATCAAAACAGTATGACATTAATATAAAAATAGAGACATAGACATTTGGAATGAAATAGAAAATCATCAGCTGAAATCCATGAGATGAAACTAACATCTTATAGCCACCTGATCTTTGATAAACCAAACAAAGCACACATGGGGAAAAAGAATCCCTATTCAATATATGGTGCTGGGAGAACTGGGTAAACACATGTAAAAGATTGAAACTGGACCTTTCAACATTTATAAAAATTGACTGAGATGTATTAAAGATTTAAATCTAAGGCATGAAACAATAAAAATCCTCAAAGGAAGTCCACACTTGAAGATATTGGCCTGGGGAAAGATTTATTTTTTTTATTATTAAATCATAGCTATGTACATTAATGCAATAATGGGGTACAATGTGCTGGTTTTATATACAATCTGAAATATTATCATCAAATTGGTAAACATAGCCTTCATGGCATTTTCTTAGTTATTGTCTTAAGACCGTTATATTCTGCATTTAGTAAGTTTCACCTGTACCCTTCTAAGATGCACTATAGATGTAGTTCCACCAATAACCCTCCCTCTACCCATCTTCCCCCTCCCCACCCCTTCCTTTACCTTTTCCCCATATTCTTCTGCTATAATGGGGTTACAGCTTTCATATGAAAGCTATAAATTAGTTTTATAGTAGGGCTGAGTACATTGGATACTTTTTCTTCCATTCTTGAGATACTTTGCTAAGAATATGTTCCAGCTACATTTATGTAAACATGAAAGAGGTAAAGTCTCCATCTTTCTTTAAGATTGCATAATATTCCATGGTGTACATATACCACAATTTATTAATCCATTCATGGCTCGATGGGCACTTGGGCTTCTACCATGACTTAGCAATTATGCATTGGGCTGCAATAAAAACATTCTGGTACAAATATCTTTGTTACAATGTGATTTTTGGTCTTCTGGATATATACCTAGTAGATGAATTATAGAGTTGAATGGCAGATCTATTTTTATATCTCTAAGTATTCTCCAAACATCTTTCCAAAAGAAAGTATTAGTTTGCATGCCCACCAGCAATGTAGAAGTGTTCCCTTTTCTCCACATCCACGCCAACATCTCTGGTTTTGGGATTTTGTTATGTGGGCTTCTTACTGGAGTTAGATGATATCTCAAAGTGGTTTTGATTTTTTATTTCTATGATGAGCATTTTTTCATGTATCTGTAGGCCGTGCACCTGTCTTCTTCAGAGAAATTTCTCTTCAAGTCCCTGGCCCACCCTGAGATGGGATCACTTGTTCTTTTCTTGCTAATGCATTTGAGTTCTCTGTGGATTCTGGTTATTAAACCTTTGTTGGAGACATAACCTGCAAATATCTTCTCCCATTCTGAGGTCTGTCTGCTTGCTTTACTTACTGTGTTCTTGGCTGTGTGGAAGCATTTTAGTTTGATCAGGTCCCAGTAGTGTATTTTTGATGCTGCTTCAATTGCCAAGGGAGTCCTCCTCATAAAATATTCACCAAGGCCGATTCATTCAAGAGTTTTCCCTGCACTTTCTTCTAGTATTTTTATAGTTTCATGTCTTAAGTTTAAATCTTTAATCAAGTGACAGTCTATCTTAGTTAATGATGAAAGATGTGGATCTAGTTTCAGTCTTCTACAGGTAGCCGGCCAGTTCTCACCCAGCACCATTTGCTAAATAGGGAATCTTTTCCCCATTGAGTGTTTTTCATTGTCTTATTGAAGATCAAATAAGGGTAAGTATCTGGGTTTATCTCTTGGTTATCTATTCTGTTCCATATATCTACCTCTCAGTTTTTGTGCCAGTACCATGTTGTTTTGATCACTATTGATACATAGTATAGTCTGAGGTCTGGTAGCATGATTCCTCCTGCTTTCTTTTTATTCTGAGTAATGTCTTGATTATTTGAGGGTTTTTTTTTTTGGATTCCATATAAAATGAAGTATTATTTTGTAAAGATCTTTCAAGTATGACAATGGAGCTTTAATAGGAATTGCATTAAAATTGCATATTGCTTTGTGTATTATGGACATTTTAACAATGTTGATTCTTCCTAGCCATGAGCATGGTATGTTTTTCCATTTGTTAACATCTTCAGCTATTTCTTTTCTTAGAGTTTCATAGTTTTCTTTATAGAGATCTTTCACATCCTTTGTTAGGTAAACTCCCAAATATTTCATCTTCTTTGGCACTACTGTGAACAGAATAGAGTCCTTGACTGTTTTTTCAGCTTGGCTATTGTTGGTATATATAAAGGCTACAGATTTATGAGAGCTGATTTTGTAACATGAAACACTGCTGTATTCCTTGATCACTTCTAGGAGTTTTGTAGTAGATTCCCTGGTGTTTTCTAGGTATACAATCTGTGAAGAGTGAAAGTTTGATCTCTTCTGACCCTATATGAATACCCTTGATTGCCTTTTCTTCCCTAATTGCAATGACTAAAACTTCCATTACAATGTTAAAAAGCAGTGGACACAATGGGTAACGTTGCCTGCTTCTTGATCTAAGTGGAAATGATTTCAATTTAACTCCATTCAATACAATATTGGCTGAGAGTTTGCTGTAGATGGTCTCTATCAGTTTAAGAAATGTCCCTTCTATACCAATTTTCATAAGTGTTCTGATCATGAAGGAATTCTGGATATTATCAAAAGCTTTTTCTGCATCAATTGAGAGAATCATATAGTCTTTACTTTTTAATTTGTTTATGTGCTGAATTATATTTATAGGTTTACGTATATTGAACCACCCTTGAGACCCTGGGATAAAACCCACTTGGTCATGGTCTATAATTTGTTTGATGTGTTGCTGGATTCTGTTTGTTAGGATCTTGTTGAATATTTTTGCATCAATAATAGTGATATTGGTCTATAATTTTCTTTTCTTGTTGGGTCTTTCCCTGGTTTAGGGATCAAGGTGATGTTTGCTTCATAGAATGTGTTGGGTCGTATTCCTTCTTTTTCTATATTTTGGGAAAGGTTTAGTAATATAGGTACTAGTTCTTCTTTAAAGGTTTGGTAGAATTCTTCCAACGTGAAGCCATCTGGTCCCGGGCTTTTCTTTTTAGGGAGATTTTGTGTAGTTGATGCTATTTCAGAACTTGATGTAGGCCTGTTCAACATTTCCACTTCATTCTGGATAACTCTTGGAAGGTGGAGTGCTTCCAAGTATTGCTCAATTTCCTTCAGATTTTCATATTTCTGAGAATAAAGTTTCTTGGGATATTCATTAAGGATTGTTTGAATTTCTGAGGGGTCTGTTGTTATGTCATCTTTACCATTTCTGATTGATGAAATTAGAGATTTCACTTTTTTTTTTCCTGGTTAGTTTAGCTAAAGTTTTATCTATTTTATTGATCTTTTCAAAAAACCAACTTTTTGACTTATTGATCTTTTGTATGATTCTTTTGTTTTCAATTTCATTTAATTCTGCTCTAATTTTTGTTATTTCTTTTCTTCTGCTGGGTTTGGGATTGGAATGGTCTTCCTTTTCCAGTTGCTTGAGATGTCTCATTATGTTGTTAACTTCCTCTCTTTCCGTTCTCTTGAGGAAGGCTTGCAGTGCTATAAATTTCCCTCTTAGGACTGCCTTTGCAGTATCCCAGTGGTTCTGATAATTTGTGTGTTCATTATCATTTTGTTCCAAAAATTTGGTAATTTCTTTCTTAATCTCGTCTACGACCTATCTATCATTGAGCATAAAGTTATTTAGCTTCCACGTTTTTGTATGAGTATGCAGATTTCTGTTGTTACTGAGTTCAATTTTCATTCCATGATGGTCCGAGAAGATGCAAGGAATAATTTCTATTCTTTTAAATTTGCTAAGGTTAGATTTGTAACCTAAGATGTGGTTGATTTTGGAGTATGTTCCGGGGGCTGATGAGAAGAATGAGTATTCAGTTTTGTTAGGATGGAATGTTCTGTAGATGTCTGTTAAATTCAAATGTTTAATGGTTAAGTTTAAATCTGAAATTTCTTTGCTTAGCTAGCTTCTTATTGGAGAATCTATGCAACACCGCTAAAGGAGTGTTAAAATCTCCAACTACTATGGAGCTGGAGGAAATCAAGTTGCTCATGTCTGTTAGAATTTCTCTTATAAATTGAGGTGGTTGGCGCATAAATATTAATAATTGAAATCTCATCATATTGAGTATTACCTTTGACAAATATGAAGTGTCCATCCTTATCCTTCCTTACTTTGGTTGGTTTAAAGCCTATTGTATCTGTGAATAAGATTTCAACACCTGCTTTTTTTCTGCTTTCCATTTGCCTGGCATATAGATGACCATCCCTTCACCTTGAGTCTATATTTATCTTTTGAGGTGAGATGAGATTATTGTACACAGCAGATATCTGGCCTGAGTTTTTGTATCCAGTCAGCCAAGCTATGCCTCTTTAGAGGACAATTTAAACCATTCACATTAATTGAGAATATTGATAAACCTTTCCAAAGTCCAGTGGATGTTTTTAATCCTTTCACCACTGTGGAAGTTGGAGTTTAATCAAAAGGTTCTGAGTGAATTTACTTTTGTGGTGGAGGATTA
>CAUYRH010094168.1:0-25304 GCA_963574655.1 Perodicticus potto
ATACAATAACTAAGAAAATGACATGATGGCTATGTCAAACAGTTTGATGAAAATGTTTCAGATTGTATATGAAACCAGCACATTGTACCCTTTGATTGCACTAATGTACTCAGCTATGATTCAACAATAAAAAAAAAAAAGAAAGAAAAGAATATCTAAGAATATTCTTAGGGAGACCAGTTCAGGAACTATAGTAATAATTCATGTCAGAGGTGATGGCAGCTGGAATCAAGATGGGAGAATGTGAGGAAAACAGAGACCCCAATATTCTGGATAAAACTTGAAAGTCAAGCTGAAAACTTTACTGATGACTCAAACATGAGTAAAAGGGAGTTACAGATGTCTTCAGCCCTTTTGAGCTAAGTGAAGAGAAAGCTAGAACTGTCTTTAACTAAGTTGAGAAAAACCGTGGGAGGAGAGAGTCGGGGCAAAGACATTCAGGAGCTCGGCTTTGCACATGCTAAATCCTAGTTGTCCCTATTAGAAAACAAGGTCGCACGTTAAGTAGGGAGTTGGATAAATGGGTCTGAAGTTGAGGGGAATGGTCAGGGCTGGAGATATAAATTTCCAACTTGTTAGTGTTTAGATAATATTTAAAGTCACAAGACTAAATGAGATCACCAAGATAGAGGAGATGGAAGAGAGAAGAGATCCAAGGACTCAGTCTTGGGTCACTCCAATTTAAGAGACGAGAATGAATCAGCAATGGAGACTGAAGAGCAGCCAGAGAGAAAGGAGGAGAACCAGACAGAAGGGGAAACTGGAGCCCAGAGGTGTTGAGCTTCTTGCCAAGGGAGCACCAAACCTTACCTCTGGCCCTGGGCTCCCTGCTCACAGCTCAGCTCCCGAGGTAGGGAAATTGTACTGGGACTCAGCATGACTGCTTATTGTTTGTGGAATCTCTCATAGCAATAGTCCAAATTTGGAAACATGTGGCTGCTGCTACAAAAAATAAATTGACTAGCAAATGGAAAAGAAAATACAGGAGAAATGAGAGATGGAGAGAAAGCGATAGTTGAAACAAGCATTTTCTTGACAGCCTCGCTCCATTACAGAGAATGTATTTTGAGGGTGTACTTGCCCAGAGGGACAAGCAGTACAGGGTTCTTATCCAGGATAACTTTACCCTGTGAGAGATATCCTCTAATGTATATATTGGGAAAACGAGTGACAGGAGTGACGCATACCTGCAGTTCTAAAACAGGGATATAATGTAGAAGTGTCCTAAAACTTCTCTAAAATAGCAATCTTCTGCTTTCTACTTAAAATGTAAAAAGAGGAAAGAAAATCATTCTAACCCTTATGACAACACTCCCCTGTCCCCCCTCAAAGAACAACTCACCAAGCAATCTTCAAATTTGCAAATTTCTGAAACTGGCTTGAGAACCTGAAATCTAAGCAAGTGTATTGAAGGAGATGCTACTGGAAGCCATAGAAGCTAGTAAAAGGAATTTGGTTAAAAGTTTTAATGACCTTCTAAAGGCCTAGTTTAGTCTATCATGAAAGCATAAAACCCCGGGAGCCCAGGCCACAAGGTGAATGTTCACCTACTAGCAGGCTTCCTCCATGAACCTCATGATTACTTAGTAGGAAAGACTGGAAGTGGCAAGAAAGTCCCAAGAAAGCTTCTCTTGCGGTACAAGCCTGGGGGGAGGCAAAGTCAGGAAGCACAGTCCAGATCCTTCCCTCCTATCCTTCCCTCCTAGACTGTCTACGGAACACAAGCCCACAGAGGAAAAAGAACAACTACCTTATTGCCCCAGGCACAGGTGAAGATCCATTAGCCCCGGGAGCAGGGAAGAGGAAAATATGCCCTATCTATGGGGGAAAGGCAAGAACACCTCCTAGGGCCAGACCTTTAGAGATCTTCCCCTGGGGTGACTTGGGATCACTGAGTAGACCCCACTCTTCAGCCCCAGGGCAGGCTGCCTGCTTAGCACCCAGTCTGAATCAGAGTATCTGAACCAGCCTCTGTGCTCCCTCCCAGCAGACTAATAAGCCCTGGATGGTGAGGAACAGCTGCCCGCTGACCAATAACTACGAACAAGGGCTGGACATATCTCCTTCACACTGCTATAAAATGAAAGACAAAAGCTAGAAGGCAAGAGGGAGGGCACATTACAGACAAAAGAACAAAGAAATGCTAAATGGTAATAGAAACTGTGCAAACGTAATTACGTAATTAGGTTACAGACTTAAAATGGGGATATTCTCATGGATTATCTGGATGGGCCCAATCTAATCATCTGACTCTTGAAAAGCAGAGAAGTTTCTCTGGCTGGAGGCAGGAGATATGAGGCAGAGGAAGGTCCTCTGTCGAACAACCACATGAAACTTAATCTGCAAAGAACCTGAATGAGCCTGTAAGGGGATTCTCCCCACTTTCACCCCCAGCCTCCCGGTAAGAGCTCCCACCAGCTAATGTTTTTATTTTAGCTCTGTAACACTTGGAGCAGACTTTTGACTTATAGAGCTGTAAGAAATTTGTATTGTTTTAAACTGCTAAGTTTGTGGCAATTTGTCATGGCCCAGTAAAAAACTAATACGGCGTCTTTAAGTCAGGTCACTTAAAGGCGCGCTTTGTAAAAAGCAAGGATCCGTGAAGGCAGCCCAGGGACCAATGAGGTGAGTAAGAGTCTGATTTGGGGTACTGCGAGGCTACCCCCAATCAAACAGACCCCACCCCAGCTGTTCACCACTACACTGGAATTTCCACTTTTGAAGTACAGTTCATCTTACAGACAGATGTTACCTATGTTAGTAACAAACAGAAAATGAACAAGGCATGCTTTCTTCCAAGGCTCAGGTATAATTTACACATATTATAGGAAGTGACAGTTCATTTAGGAGGGGTGAGATTGACAGCAGTAAACACTACTCAAGGGATTGTGAGGAGAAGAGAAATTTTACCACGAGATGATTGGAAACAAGTTGATAGATACCAGGATGAGCATAAAATGGACCAAGAATGAGAAAACTTACTCTAATTTGCAGTTCAGGGCATCCCAAATCAGGAGCCCAGATCCAGACATTTTTATCATGATTACCACTTATGAGGCAAAAAGGTCAAACTCTCGTTTCGCAAAATTCCAAGTGTTAAGCAAAAATATCACTTTCTGTTAAAGACATTCCTATAGAAGTAAGCCTTAAAATTGCTGTTGGTAAATCTATTCTAACTCCGAAATCACTAATTCAAGGAGCCTCATATTTATCTATATTCTGCATCATTTTCCTTTTCTTAATGGAAATTGCACTATTTAATCAGTTTTTTTCAACTTGATCTTTGATGGTTAAAATACCGCAGTCTCTCATTATAAAAACAATAGTAACAGAGTGTTGTTCTCAGCTGATCTCACGGTCTCTTCTATTTTCTGCTTCTGTTTCTCTCCTTCATAGCCAAGCTTCTCTTTATTCACCATTTTTTATTTCCCTCTCTCCTCAGGCCACCCTAAATTAGCTTCTGTGTCAATTACACAAATCAGGTGCACTCTGTCAGCAGTGATTTCATCAGATTCAGTAGACCCTTCAACTTACTTGAACTTGAGCTTCCCAAACTGATGGCCACACCCTCCTTCAATCCTTCTCCTAGGTTTCTGGAGGCCCTTTTGTCTCTGTCAGTGCAAATTCTTCTGCCTGGTCATTAAATCATGGCCACTGAATTCATTCCCATAACTTAAACTATCACCTTATACACTGAGGACTCCTAAATTTATAACTCTGTTGTAGGCCTTATCCCTAAGCTTTCAGCTTATTGTAACTAAAACAACCTACTCAAGACTGTTCATTAAGAAGTCTCAAAGTCATCTCAGCCACAAGTGTAATACAGAATCCCTATTCTTTAATCCTGCATCTTACTCTTTTCCAGTCTGTCTTTTCTCAGGAAAATGACGATCACGGCACTGTGATGTCGATAACTAACTACTGATAACACTTATTCTGGGTCAGGTATTATCTAAGTATAATTTTTTAGATATTTAATCTTCATTGCAACTCTATGATATGGCTACTACTATCACCTTCATTTCAAAGATGAGAAATAGAGGCATAGCGTAGTTAAGTGGTCAGCCCAAGATCACACCATTAGTGACAGAGCTGGGATTTAAGCAAAGGCAAGGCTAGGGTACACATTTTCAATCATTATTTTTTTTAATGCTCACTATATGTGCAGGTTAGAAACCTAGGAGTTAATTTCGTGCTTTCTTCTTTTCTCCCCAGATGCCTGATTATCAAATCTATATATTTTCACACCACTAAATTAGCATTAGTAATCAATACTAGCCAAACCACTACAACCTCTTACTTTAGCTACTACAATTGACTCCACACCAGTATCAGAGGCATCTTTTTAAAATATAACTCTGATCACATCACTTGTGCTTAGAAGATTTCAACAGTCTCCATTGCTCACAGGATGATGACCCAGAATTTCAGTGTAGTTGACCTCATGATAAAATATCTAGCCCCTGCCTCTCTCTAGCTTCATCTCTCAGTCCTCTGCACTTTCATATTGATATGAAATCAATATATAAACAATTACATGTTCCATAAGATCAATAAAACACTATTATAGTCCAGTTGGGGGGGGTAAGAGGGAAGTGGGAGGGGAAAGAGGGGAGGACATATGGCAGGAGGGCAGAGGCCTGAGGTGGGATCTCACCTACTGTGCACATTGTGAGGGTGTATAACACACCCCCTGGGCGACGGGCTCTTCTACAAATGGAATTTTACTATGGAAGTAAGAACAATGTAACCTAAAAATTGTACCCTCATATTAACTTGAAAAAAAATAGAAAAAATATAAAGAATCAATGAGTATCTTATCTCCAGGTAAATTTTATATCAGCAAGGGAAACCAAACTGCATTTTCCAGTCGTGTATGTGATCAGAGGTAGCTTGGGGTGAGGGCTTCTTACTGGTCACTTGCATTCACTTCTCAGGACCAACTCCCCTTCCACACATAAAACAACTCTTGTCAGTATGAGTATAAAACCAAACCCTGGATATCTGAATTAGCTGAATCATTAATATAAGGTAAATCTACTTGAGGGGTTGGTGACCCTAACTTACTTCAAATGCCACCTTTTTCAAGTTCCATCTTCTTCAAGTCCAGAGAAAATTCAGAGACCTTATGGATAGTGTAACAGAATTCTGAGTCATTCAATCCATTATACATTCTAGTTTATTTAAATAGCAGGGTTCATAAAAGAAACCCCACTCCTCAGTTTTAGCAAATGTCCTTCAAAATGGGCAATTATTGTTGGACTGAAGCACATCCTATGAGAGTTGCTACAGCAATGACATGAAAACATGAGAAGCTTTTACTTTGAATAATAAAAAAAAAAAAGCAGAGGCAATGTTTGATTCACCATCAGAAAAAGAGGTTTTAGTGAGGAGAGAACTGAGTTTATAAATCATTAATTTAGAAAAATAAGTTTATTGAGAAACTTCTGTGTGGCAGGCATTACTCTGGGTGTGTGAAGAATGGAATCACAGTGCATTAGTGGGAGGAGAACCGAGTGGATCATAGGCCAATTTGGTGAAGCAACTTGGCCAAAATGCCACAGCTGGGAATAAACAAAATCCCCATCCTCAGCATGCTCAATTTTGTGCCTTAAGTGATTTTTATGAATGATAAATACTTTCATTAGTGTAGAGGTGTGTGAAAAGCATGAATGTATGCATCTGTCCTGGCCCTGGGATAAGGGAGAACTTCAACCAAAGATAGAGATGTGCTGAAAAAAGTTCATGAATCGGGTCCAGTTCTGTGACTGGCTTAGCTTTCCTCCTAATTTAATCCTATGAGAGCTACATGAAAGCACGATCGACTTCTTCATTCTGAGATTGCCTCCCTCTTCCAACCTGAATGGTCACATTGGATTCACAACGCTAATTATTTCCATAGTGCACAGCTGTTATGTTGAAAATAGAGAACCATGACTTCATGTGTGGACTATGAGTGCAGACAGGAGATCTGTTATCAATAAACCCAGTCTCCAACTTGATCATCTAGAAAACTGGGTAAGACCCTTCTCTGTTATTACCTTAGATTTGCCAACTTTTCTCTGGTGGAGTGGAGCAAGTGAGGCAATGCTCTCTGTAAATTTCATGCTCTAAAGGGCAAACTATGACCCATGGGCCAAATCCAGTTCACCACCTGTTTTTGTAAAAACATCAGAGTTGAGTATGACACATACCATATGGCTCACAAGGCCTAATGTATTTACTGTCCAATCTTCTACAGAAAAATTTTGCTGACCCCTGCTTGAAAGTAAAATAAACAATAACAAAAAATGTAAGCAGACTATTCATTGTCACAAGGTTGTGTTGCAAATGAGAAGTCGAGATGATTTTCAAAATACAGCTTCTTACTTAGTTGAATCTATGAATGACAGACTGTATTATAAGTTATAGGAATTAAGGTTATAAGGTTAAGTTATAGGAATTCTATGAATGTAAAGACTCAAATATTACAGTCTGGTCCATCACTTCTAAGAAAGATTGATCTGAGAATGCTGTTCTATTTCTTCTAAGACTTAAGGTATTATTTTAGGCATTAGGCTTGGTGGCTTTACATCCACGATTATGATGGTTATATTCCTGGGAGACTATATGCTGTATCTCCCTACCCCACCTTCATGAGCACAGGGTCTTACACTAATGAATTCAAATGTTATCTGTGCAACAACTTTTAAAGCTCTAAAATCTGTAAGGCTTTTATTTTTCAAAGTGAAGATTACTCAGGAGGTATGGGAGACTTACTTTGGCATATCCAGTTTTGTTCTTGATTAGAAGTGTGACCTTGGCTAATGAGCTATTGTTCCTAAGCCTCAATTTTCTTATCTGTGAAAGGAAAGTCTTGAACTGTATACTCCCTGGGGTTTTTGTCTCTGAACTCTGATTAAGAAAGGCAAATTTCATATTATTCCCATCAATTTCAAAGGACAGATCAAGTTTTTATTGTATTAAAATTTTGTTAAATCAAATATGATTTGAGAGTAACCATGTGTCTCATGTGTCAAACCTCTCAACCTTGAGGAGCTTCAAAATTACAAAGAACAACTCCACCTGCGAATATTCAATAAAAAGGATTTCAATTTTATGGTGATTTACCCATGTCTCTTTGAATTTGCTATTTTTAATCAATGTATAAAAACAGTCCAATAAGGTAGAATAATTGCAACTAGCTTGACATTTAACTTTCACTATATTAGTCTAGGAATAGAGATGCTTCTATGAACACTTTACAAGGGGTAAAATTTTAAACTGTGGAAAGTCAACAGTTTTCTTTTCAGTCTAATCTTCCTAAAAATATACATTCACATGTGAAAAAACTGTAGCTATTTAGGTCAGTAGCTACATAGCTTCTTAAAACTGACTGAAGTGAATGAGATTAGGAAGAGACCACCATCCAACAATTGGGAGTTTCCTCAAAATAGGTGCTCCGTGGTGTCAGAGGACGCAGGTAAGGACTAGCACAGATGAGCTTGGGGAGTTCTAATAGAACCACCCATCTGGTCATGCCTGACCCATGTTCTGTATATGATTAAAGTTACTTCCAGCCTTATACCTGTACACAGTTTTGAATCCCAGAATCCTGTTAAGAAAAGTAAATCCTGAATGATCCATTTCAGATATCTCAAATATAATTTGGTGTCCTAAAAGAAAAATACAGATCATCCTGTGACTGTTCCCCCTGCAGGCATGGGTCCTTTAGGATTTGCTGAGCGTTTTTAAACCTGAGGAGTAATCGATTCCCAGTTCACCAATAGCGTCACTGTTGCCTCATCTTACTCAGATCCAGTGTTTGAAACAAAGGGTGGGGAGGCACAGACATGGTCTAAGTGATGTAAATCATGAATCAAAAAAGTTGCAGACTCACATCAGAGCCAAGTCATCCACACGCAGCCCACAGTGAGCCACAAGGCAATTCCCAAAGTGGTCTCCCTTATAGAGGGCACCACCCTGAATTTTAGAGACAAAGGAGCGCAAAGATTATGGACCAAGTACTTCATTGTAAAGCTGAGATGACTGAGGCCAAGCAAGGTTAAGTGACATATGTAGGACTCTAGAGCTAACTAGTGGCATTGCCAGAATTTGAACCCTGGACTCCTGCTTACCAATCCAACCCCACACCAGGCCCCCACTGCTGCCTCATGCAGAGAGAACGAGGGCCAAGTACAAAAGGGATGGGCTCACCTCACCAACACGGCCCGCAGCAGGTTCTTGACTTTGGATTTTATTATCAATAAACTTGAGACAATTCTCCATTAGTCACTAACATAAATAATAAAAGCTGTAATCTGAAAAGCATCTTGACACAAAAATGTATATTTGAAAAGAAGGGGAGAAAACTCTAGGACCTTTAAATTTCAAGGCATAGCGCTAAACAGATGGAAAAGTAGATCTATGTCATCAAGAAGAAAAAAAATCATGCTTTTTTGAAAAGGAAGAAAAGATTTTGCTGGAATAGAGTCAGGGTGGAGTAGGAAGAGTCCACATCTGAGGGTGTTAACTCTTTTTCTGTAATTCATCTGCCAAGAGTTAGAGGAAATGCCCAGTAATGTCAGCAGAGAAAAGCTTGTTTGCTTTCTTCCCTTCGGTTTAGAGGAAAATGCATTCTTTACCTATTTCCTGGTTATGTAGTTAGCCTTAATCCATAAGCTATCTTACAAGTATTCTTCAAATGAAATAATTATTAAATCACCTTTATTTACAACATTTCGTATTACATAAAGAGTTATAGCATTTCCTTCCTGTGGCCTGAGCCACAGCAAGCAATGAATAAGTACCCATTAGATGAATGACTGACTTCTGATTTTGATTTGAAGCCGCATTTTGGCTTCTTATTCCATAAGAACACTCAACAGTGAAATCACAAATATGTGTTTGGCTTTGAAATGTATTGATTTTTGCTTCTGTAAAAAGCTGAGTGCCGAGCTGGACATCTGGGGAAGTAGTGATGGTTAGTGATATGGTTTCTTCCAAAAGGAACATACTAAAAGAAATGACAATGAAGCCCAACTCCCAGGTATACGACTGCAGAGTAATGTGACATTGAAAGACCCAGGCCAGACTGGGAGGTGGGGTCTCATTCTTGCCCTGCTCATGAATGCAAATGAACCCAAGAACTTGGAATGCAGCAACTTTCATTGAATCTACTTGCTCTCCCCCACCCTAGAGAGAGTCCCCAGTCTTTCACATGACTAGCCCTGCTCCTTGGTGCCATCCAGGTGGCTGCTACCTGGCCCCCATTAATCTTCCTCAAGGACAAGGTCCATGGGCTCCCAGCTCTTTACCTCCCCTGCTCACAACTGTTCCCAAACTCTGGTTTGTGCTGAAAGCTTTTGTCTGTGTTTGCAGCATCTGTTCTCCTTCTCCTTGGAGGACAGGGGAGGTGGAAGCATTCAAGTGGCCCAAGGGGGATGGGAACAGTCCCACGTGTTAGTAACTATTACTCCATCTCAGTATCAGAATGAAATGATTGGGAAATGGTTCTCCCAGGGGCCTACGTCACATGCTCCTGCCAAGAGTTTCTTCTTTAAATCCTAACTAAAACTGAGTTATTTCAAGACATCTGTCCAGCAAAGAGATCTCAAAACTGCTTTGTCGGGGATTATAACTGCTTTAAGAAATGTTATTAGCTTTTGACACCATTTGCTACATTAAACATAAAACCTTACCCCAGCATTCCTCACAAGTGTCAGGCAAACATCTGTATTTTCATCAAGACTTTCTGCAGTGAAGACATTGCTTGGTGCCTTTTCCTGAACATACCTGGCATGTAAGCAGTTTTATGACTTTTAAGAAATATAAGAAGGAATCTTATGCTTTAATAAAGTTATCCCCTCGGATGCTACGTGGTGGTTGAAATCTTCCCATTAGAGAAGAAAGACCTAACTCTCTTGGATTAAGACTTTATCCACACAAGCATCTTTAGATACAGTGCAGGTGTCTTATAAGAATAAGACATTTAACTGTCTTAATCCAGCTATTAATGCTAGATCTAACAGCATTACAAAGAGAAGGCAGGTCTAGAATGGGCCAGTTTGGGACTTTAGATATTAGGCACACAGTATCCAGCAGAAGAACATTGAGAAGGTAGGTGGACCCCTAAGGCAAAATGTGCCTGACAGTTGTTCTGGATTTCTCTCCCTAATTACCAAACCTGCCCTACACAGGATTAAATCACATGACAGAAATAAAAGAAACTGTAAGGACAAAGCTTGGTATTGGGTAGATGTTTAAAAGAAGATGGTGGCTCGGCACCTGTAGCACAGTGATTATGGCACCAGCCACGTGCACCAAAGCTGGTAGGTTTGAAACCGGCCCTGGCCAGCTAAACAAGGACAACTGCAACAAAAAATAGCCGCTGTACTGGCGGTGCCTGTAGTCCCAGCTACTCGGGAGGCTGAGGCAAGAGAATTCCTTAAGCCCAAGAGTTTGAGGTTGCTGTAACAAGGGCAACATAGTGAGACTCTGTCTCAAAAAAAAAGAAAAGAAAAAGATGTTGATGAAAGTTGAGTTTCATTCATCTGCTTATCGAGGTGTTTTTTTATTTTTGTTCCAATGAAAACACAGTTTTTTAAATTAAGTACATCATTAAAAATAGATTTTAAAATGGAAATTAAAACAGAAAGGAGGTGTGAGAGGTCTTGCCAGTCAAATCAACATGCACTTTGTCAGCAGAAGAATCACAGAGATGCGAACAAGAAGGGTGTGCCTTCCAAGGGAGGGGCAGAGAGCTGGTGGCTGGGAATGGAATTCCATCCCTCCCTTAAGCACAAGACTCTCACAAAAACCTTTCTGCCACAAAAACCTAAATTCACCTTAGTAGTTCAATGCACAAAAGCCTTTACAGTCTCCTTTATTTAATAAAGCTACCATTGCCCTTAAAACAACTTCGGCATTATAGTTTAGAAAATTAAACTTACACTATAGAAATTAAAGTAAGTGAGAGTTATGTGAAAGTGCTTTTTAAATTGGAAAGAAAAATCAAATTTTGATGTGAAAAAACTATCTGTTCAGAAAGGAATCCGCAAGTCAATTGACAATAGCAAATATTTATAAAACACCTTTTAAGATGTGAAAATGACTCTCTGGCCCAAGCAGAGAAGTGATGGATGACCACTTAGCTTAAAAATGATCCCGCAGGCATCTGCAAATGTGCCCCAAACAACCAGGTTCCGACAAGTCCTTACCCACCTCAAAGAAATCAAACAATTGAGTTATTATTGTTGCCAGCCTCTTCATCCTGATGTTATCTTCCTAATGTTAATGCATATTTTTAAAGGTAAATAAGCACTTCCATCAGCTCTCCAGTTTCCCTAATTTGTTTATGATGTCGGGGACCCAGTGAGCGAGATATTTAAGTACTGAGATATCTTTGTTTTCCCAATGAATGCTCTAGATTACTTAGCCCCTGGCTGGAGAAAATGCCCAGGCTAAACAATCACAACAGCACCACCAGGGTCTTTCACATCAACACGAGGCATGATTCACCCAGGGAACAGGAGGAGCAAATAGAGTCTAGCCTCATTATTAGAAGATTACATATTTGAGAATTTCTCTACTCACTAAACTTTCTTTGTAACCCCCAAATTATACACATAACACTTCCACGGTTATCTGTGAACACGATGCACAGAATGAAGGAAAATCTGAGTCACTCCATGTGCCTGTGCCCAGCTGAGGTTGAACAAAGAGACACTCCGCCTTCTCTTTTAGGACTCACACTGTAAACAGGTGTCTTTTTCATGGTATATTTAGTGCCATGCTTTTCCCATTGTTATGCTTTTTCTTGGTGATTTCACTGTTTCAAATGGCAGCTAAGTGGTGAAAGGCTGGCTAGTGTTTCCATGCACAAAAAGGCTGTGATATGCTGTGCGTGTGAAAGAAAAAAACACATGAGTTAGATAACCTTCCTTTAGGCCTGAGTTATACTGCCGTCAGCCATCAACTCCACGCTAATGAATCCACCACATATGTTAAATATAGTGTCTTTAAACAGAAACACACAAAAAACAAGATTATGTACTGATCCATTGATAAAAATGTTCCAAGAGGTTCACAGGAACCAACACGGTATCTCCCCCAGAAGAAACAGCGTGTAACAGTAACTTCATACAATTTGGTGTTTGAAATTTTATTGATCATTTCCCCAAATTGGAAATAACCCACATGAGGTCAGGCAATAAGTAATAAGATTTCTTCTTATTCCTACTGTGAATAATGAGAATGGTCTGTATCAGGTTCTGTTTTTATTTCAATGAGAAAGCAAGATACAAAGAGGTTAAGTAATTTATTCTAAGGTTATCTGTCCAGTTAGAAACAGAATAAAGACTAAAATACAGGCATTTTGTTTCTAATCCAGTGATCACTGTTCTGTCTCATGCCTCCTTTCACAAACATCTTGCTTATGAATAAAGATAAGGCCTTTAATTTCTTTATAACACAAGATACCCAGATTTAGCTAGCATTTTCCTCTCTATAGCACCATCTTTCAAAGTGGTCACAGCAGGCTCAAGTTGAAGCCAAAAGAGGCAAAACCTGTATGACAGTTCAATTTAGGTTACAGAATTTTAATATTTGGTTTACGATGACTCATGCATATAAGATACAGTCAGGGAAAAAGTTAAGACTGAACTTTTTAAAATGTTCCCTCTATGTCAGAAAAATGTAGCCAATTTCCATAATTTTTCTCATCCTGCAATCAGTGTGGGTTTTAGCAAATTTCCTTATTACCTTTTAGAAAAAAACGTGGTTTCTAAGCAAATGGACCTATTTTTTTAAGAAAAGATGTCTAACAAGTGTGGGCAAATCTCTAAGAAATAGAGATAGGAATTCAAAACTTATCTGATTCATTCTCTCTTAGAACAGCTAAAATTAAAAGCAAAATAAAAAACAACAAAACAGTGTCAGGGTGTGGCAAGGATATAGACCAACTGGGACCTTCTTACTTTGCTATAGAAATATGATATAGCCACCTGGGAAAACAACTTGATGTTTATCATGAAGTTAGACATGCGCTTCATATGTGTCAAAGAATCCCAATCCAAGATATTTACCCAAGAGAAATAAAAAATATGTGTTCACACAAAGACCTATAAACAAATGTTGATAGTAATTTTATTTATCATTTCCCCCAATTGGAAACAATGCATCTGAGGTCAGGCGATTACGTTCACGAACTCATCCTAGCCAAAGTGCTACATACCTCATTGCTGAATGTAACTACGGTCACCTTCGAAGTCCTCCCCGTGGGAAGCTAGACACCAGGCACCGACATCAGCAGCTAGACTATCCTTCAAAGCACTTTTTCTAGGATGATTTCACAAACCTAAGTGCCAGACCTTATATGACAGCAGCTCTGATGGCCATTCCAGGAAAAAAAATTCCAAAATTGCTTTGAATCTTCTCTTTCTAAGAGCCCCCAGGCGAGTTGTTTATGGACAGACTAGGCAAAAGAGTTCTCTCCTAAGAAGTTAGTCATTCTTAATATATGAATCTCAAGATTATTTAATAATATATTAGGAATAGTAGATGGAAATTTTAAAAGAACATCATTATAATTCCCTTGTCTCAGAAAAAAAATATGGCAAAAGTGGAACTTATTTATATGTGAATGTAGATAAAAAGCTTTTAATCTGTGGAAGATTTCTTCTCATTTTGTTATACTGCAGTTCCACTTGAAATCACAAAATTGAACCGAAAAGCAATTTGCCCCTGCTTCTAATGAGTGATTCCTATGAGCAAATAAATCACTTAGGAGGGAGCCCCTCTGTGATCTAGCTGCCTTGGAGGAGTAGGGCTGGTGAGATGAAGGGGTCCCGGATTTCCAAGGACAGGATGGGAAACGCACGATGCACTTGTTGATCCCTAGTCACCATTGTGACTTTTCTGGTGGCACTCTGCCTGTTTGGATGATGTTTGCAGACCTTACTCATTTTTCTTCACTTTCTATGACTTTTTCTTTGTTGATAGCATCCTGCCCAAATAGCATCTGCTTCAAAAGCTGGAATGTTTTGCCAGCTTAATTAGGCGTGTTTACTGAGGGCAAATAAAGGAGTGGTAGGAAATGAGCTGTTTTTACTGTGAAAACAGCTTTTCCCTGGCAACCATGATAAGACATTCTGAGATGGTCAAGTCCAAGGTGCCTCGAATCTGAGCAAAAGCAAGAGACCACATGGGACCTTGTGATTCCCGGAATGATGATACATATTAGTAAAAAAGACTCAGGATCCAGTCTGAGAGGGGCTAAGCAGGAAGACTCCTTGTCTCCTGGGACTTGTGTCATCCAAGTGACCCAAATATTGACCGGCCAAAGGACTGCCCATTTGGACTGATTGCTTACCCAGTTTTATGTTTTGTAATATGCTTCTTTAATAAGGTCTTAGTAACAGATGATAAGGGTCTGTGATATTTCTTTGTGATCATTATGTAAGTAATGGTATAGTTGAAGAGTGCAAATGTGTTCAGCTTAAAGCAATAATGGCATCTGCTAATGAAGCTATACTATAGGTAAAATGTAGAGTTAGAGTATATTTAATGTTTTGAGAGAGCTCTAGTTTATAAACACACTGCCTGTGTCTTCAAAAATTCAGGATATCCCAAAAGTCACCTCTAAAGTTGCTATACACAGGGAAAATGGGAAATTGTGGCTAAATGTATCTTTATTTACAAATATCTATTACTCATTTTTTCAGAATATTTACAAAATATTCTGTATGTGTTGGCCACCTGTTTGTAAAATTTAGTAATGGATATTTTATAAATAAAGGTACATTTAGCTACAATTTCCTAATTTCCTTCTGTAGGGAAACTTGGAGGCGACTTTTGGGACACCCTGTTTACATATTTACCATGTGTTCTGGTTTAGGGTTAGAAAAACTTGCTTATCCTCCACTGATAGCACATACAAGAAATTCTCTACATGAAGCTTTTTTTAAAAAAATTAAAACACTTATGGAAATGACACAAAAATTTGCAGAATGTCAGAAAAATCCCTGTCCAAAGCCTTCCCAACTCCCTTAAGCAAAACAAATCCCTTTTTCCTCCATGCTCAGTTTAGCTTTATTCATTCCTCAATTACAGCCTTGTATTGTAGCATTGCATTGCTTAGTCTGCCTATCCTTTTGTTAGGATATAATCTCCACTGGGACAGGAGTGGAGCTTACGTGCTTAGAAAATTATTTTTTAAAAACACGATTGTACGAGGGACTTTACCTAACCAATGCAATCAGTGTAACCTGGTTTCTTGTACCCTCAACGAATCCCCAACAATTAAAAAAAAAAAAAAGAAAATTATTTTTTATAAAAAGTAAGAAATTTTACAATGTCTACCCTAGAGATGTCATTGCACTAGAATGCGGTGGCACATACTTCACCACGGGGTCAAAGCTGAGGCCAAGAGGATGAGAGTATGGCAGGATCCAAGTTTGTTTCAGGAGGTCCATTTGTTCCTCCCAGGGAATACAGGGATGTAGGTTAGCTACAAGACAGGTGTTAGATCTGGTTTTCCTTAAGCTATTTTGGGCACAGGTCAATTCTTCTGAATGATTGCAAAACCAATACAGATCCACATCCTTGGCTTAAAGTAAGTCCTGAGATGGCCTTTGGAGGACAGAGACATGGTCCATAAGCTGGTCTATACTATCAAACATGTTCTACGAGTTTCCTTTAAAGGGATATTTGTTCATTTATTTTCTCCAATCACTCTTAATTGCTACTTGTGCCCAGTTTTTGTTTGTTTGTTTGTTTGTTTGTTTGTGGTCCTGGAATAAGTAATTGATCTGAAAATATTCCTCTAGAGTTTATTTCCCTTTATCTTTGGCCCATAGGCAAAACTACATTCCCAAAGCCATAAGCTAATAAATAAGATTATAAGTATTTCTCATTCTTATAAATAAATTTCTCATTCTAATCTATGTAAATAGCCCTTTAAGATTAAAAAAGGCAACAACTTCATTCCCTGTATTGATAACCTATTATTATATGATAAATTAATGCAGAGCTTAGCAGTTTAAATAGCAATAAGAATTGATTAAACACATAGACTGTTGATCAGTTACTTGGGAGCAGCTGGACTTGGCAGTTCTGGCTCAGAGGTTCCAGTTAAGATAATGGCCAGGGTCACAGTCATCCAAAGGTTTGACTGGGTTGGAATGATGTGATTTCAAGATGGCTCATTCCTATGGCTGGCAAATTTGTGCTGGACATGGGCAGGAAGTCTCAGTCCCTCACTACATGGATCTTTCCATAGGACTGCTTGGGTGTCTCCAGACTTGATGATCCAAGAGAATGGGCAAGGCATTAACTGCAATGTCCTTATGACCTAGCCTCAGAGGTGACACATCTTTCCTTAACTTGTCTAATGGATGCAAAGGCCAGCCTTGATTCAGTGTGCAAAGGGAGAATACGAGAGCAGGAATAATAGGAGGTGAGCATAATTGAGGGTCATCGTGGACACTACACTTGCACATTTAAAATTTTCCCAGCACATCAAAATCAATTGAATAACCTAGACTGAGTGTACACATCTTAGTTATGAAGTTTAACATTTTTCATGGACTATCTCAAGGCCTAATCTGCATGGTCCATGCATAAAGCAGTAATTCTTCCAGTCATTCACTTGACCCATTCTAATTCTCATACAGTAAAAAGCATCGGTCCAGATAGGTTTTAACTTTTATTGGCTCTTAGATGCCTTCTTTTTTTTTTTTTGAGACAGAGTCTCACTATGTCACCCTCGGAAGAGTGCTGTGGTGTCACAGCTTATAGCAACCTCAAACTCTCAGGCTTAAGCGATTCTCTTGCCTCAGCCTCCCAAGTACCTGGGACTACAGGTGCCTGCCACAGCACCGGGCTATTTTTTGTTACAATTGTCATTGTTGTTTAGCTGGCTCGGGCTGGGTTTGAACCCGCCAGCTTTGGTATATGTGGTCAGTGCTGTAACCACTGTGCTATGGGCGCTGAGCTGGCTCTTAGACTTCTTGAAGATGCTCAATATTCAAAGACCAACACTCCTGAACAATGCACAGATCACAGTGTACTACTGTACATACAACTTCAAGGCTTTTATGGCTCTCCTGAGCTACAAAAAAGAAACTCCGACCTACAAGCTATGCATGTAACGTTTTCAGCTGGCTGCCAAGTACAAAGTCATAGCTAGTGCCCAACAACAGGCTGGTGTCCAGTATATGCTGAAGGGCTGGCGAAGTCTGGCTAAGTCAGAGTGACAGAATCCATCTTGAGTGTCACATTGTGTTGTTTTCATTGACCTGGTAAAGTAAACTGTTCATACTTTATAGTGGGTTTTCTTGAGCTTGGATTGCACAACACACACCACCGGCTAATGTTAGGCACACCTTTAACATATATGCACAAGTGGAATGACTTCCACTAATAACTCAGAATGTCACCACAACTCGTCTCCTCAGTTTTAAACATTACTCACCACCAAACAAGGTTCCGTGAAGTGAATGCTGCCTGGGGCTCCAGCTAGCTATGATAAAAGATAGTTTCTAGTATGAACAGTAGCCAGCAAGTTTGTCGAGAAACTGGGGGGGTCTCGCTATCTCCAGTGAAACTTTTTCCTAGGGACATCTATCATGCGTTACATAAGAGAAAGCACAGGTTTCCCAAATTTATGGAACTATAGCAAGTTAGCTAAGTTCATAGTGGTTCAAGTGAACCACTGTCTTCAAAGTAGTACCCTGGTGCCCAGTACTGATTATATAAAAAGATCAGTATTCTTTTCAATACATAATTAATCTCATCAGTATCATCAGTGACAGTTGTTTAATATACAGGTCACCAAGACAACTGAATCGGAATGTGATGTGAGTGTGGTGAGAGCCGGGGAGGGAGGACTCTGCATACTTAACAGATTCCCTAGGTCTCTGGTTTTCAAAGTAAGGTACTATGACGAGGTGCACTAGCATCAATAGGGAGCTTAGAGAAATGCACATTCTCCGAACCACCCCATCTCAGATCTATTGCATCAGAAACTCTGCAGAGATGGAGACCCCTGGTCTGAGTTTTAACAAGCCTTCCAGGAGATCCTGATGCTTGCTCGAGCTGGACGACTCTGACACTTAGTGATTTCTTGTTCCTCACATAGTATGAGAATCTTTATCTCCAGGTTGGTTAAACACTTGTATTTCAACAAAAAAAAAGTTATAAATTTCTTTTCTTACTCCTCCCATCAAATCGTCTTCCATAACCAGGCCTTGTGGATGTCTTATACACAGGCCATAAAGGAAGAAGGGGCTATGGGGAAAGACTTGAAGAGTGGATAAACAAAGGCAAGTGTGTTTCCCTCTTTAAAAAAAAAATAAATCAAGGAAACAATCATTCTCATAAAATAGGAAAGTCCTTGGAAAGAGATATTCCTAAAAGGATCTTCACTCTCCTTATGCTTATCCTTTAATGTCTTTTAAATTCTTTAATAATTTACAGGAAGTTTATTTAGTGTTAACATCTGTGGTCCCTTTGTGGCCTATAAACCTCTGACCATGTGAAGGAATGTTTTAAATGGATGTTTCTGGGACACCACAAAAGCCTTACAGATGACAGTTGAACTATGGGTTATGACGACTTTGGAAAACAGCACAGTAAATACTTGTTGTCTCAATTTTCCAACGTAAGTGAAAACAGATGCTTTGGATTAACTAGGTGGTTAATAACAAGTGTTATGTAATGCAACTCAACTGACAAATTCAGGGGCTTTATAAGACTAAAACGCATGTTCCTTGTAGATAGCTGTGAGAGGTACCTGAAAGTATTTGAATAGGCATTGATATGTTGGTGAAAATTTGTGAAAATGGAATTTCTTGCTAAGATTATGGAGAAGGAATTTTAACTAACTTATAGCATGAAGTATTATTAATTCTCTAAGTGACTCAATTAAATTTCTTAGTCATTCTGGTGATTCAGTTGTAACATCAATATTTAAAATTTGTTTGCAAAATAGGATAATAAAAACAATTGCTTTGGTGAAGGATTTGTTTATAAAAAATTTTGCAACCAGACTGATGGATAGCAAAGCAAAACATAAACCGCAGTACTACCAATGTGTTGATCAAACCAAACTCGGGTGCATCACACCAAGTTACTCGGTTTCTAGGACTTCCATCTATTTACTTTTTGTTTTTTATTTGTTTCACAAGGAAAACCAACGCAACAATGCAACATGGCACACACGTGGGCGGGAAGGCACACACCAGGATCTGGAATGCTAATTTACACATACCTTTTTCCCACTGTTCATTATTAATATGGGTTATAGCTAAAAACTCTAAAAGCCAACAGAATATGTAAAGTTATAATGGCAGAGATGGTGAGGGTCTTCCAAGCACAAGAGTTAGAACTTGAAATGGAAACAGGAAAGAAGAGGGCTATAAACAATAGAGAGGAAAATTTGGAAGTCATCTGTTGAGTAGAGCAAAGAAAACAGTGAACCAGGGAAATGGAGATCAATGGAGACTGGTATATTGAAATGGCATTCAATCCCTGCAATTGTGATTTAGTTGTCAATTAGGAGATCATATTTCTTGGGGATACTTTACATGGAAACCAGGTTTCATGGAAATGTTGGCTATATGTCAAATAAAGAAAAACACGACATTTGAACTTAAGATCTGACTTAGTGAGCTACTGGAAAACAGCAAGATTCTCTGCAAGTTCTTCAAATCGTCAAACTCCAACAACTACAAGGGATCCAACATTCAGGCACAAATAAAAAACCTTGTGCAATGGCTTGTACCTTGTGCCTGGCTTTTATCATGCGTATATCGTTGCCATCCTGCAAGGGGCACATTGACTTACGGTATTATATTCAAAGTCACTTGATAATGAAGGGCAGTGTGAGTATTTCAGTTGTGCAGTCTGATATGCAGAGAGCATATCAAATGATTTGTGAATGAGTGCTTTTTCAAGCTTACTGATACCAAGATAAATGAGCAAGAAATTGTGTTATTTTTTTCAACCAAGTGGAACTCTTAGCATAACACAGAAATAACACTCCTGCCTTGAGAAAGATATAAAGTGTGCATTGTCTTCCAAAGGGATGATTCCTTCTGTAGCCAAAAGGAGGAAGCATCAGCTGAGAGGCGAGAACGGGGGCCAAAGCAGCCAGCAGGAGCAGTGGGGTGGAAGCCAGGAGAATGCTCTGAGGACTCTCCTGGTGTTGAAGAACTGGGAAGAGGCGAGGCAGGAGAAGGAGGGCAGAAAATGTCCCATCACCTGATCAGTCCAGCCTGGCACCTGAGAACCAACAAGACAGACTGCAGTGGCATCAGAGAAAGCCAAGTCACACAGAATGCATCGCAAGAAGTGGAGAAAAATGACCAGCAGCCAGGATTTTGCTTCTAGGTCTTTCCCAATAAAAGATAAATCTGCTCTGAGCAGGACCTTCTAAACCCTTGCAGGGAGAGATGGACAAGGGAGCGAGAGTGGGACGGTGAGGGCAGAATCATGCTTGAAACCCTCTCAGTGCCTCAGCCCCTCGTCTCAGATCCCGTTTCACTGACCGGCTGCCACCACAGGCCCAGACACACTAGACTTTGCCACCAGCAGGATAGTGGTCTTTGCAGTCAACATCTTTTCAAGAAGTGTCCAGGCCACTGGAGTGTGGAGGAGGTCTCCCTCTTGTTGCCACAGCAGGTAAATGGATTTTAAAAACATACCCAGACTTGGGTGGCGTCTATAGCTCAAAGTAGGGTGCTGACCCCATATACCAGAGGTGGCGGGTTTAAACCCAGCCCTGGCCAAAAACTGCAAAAAAAAAAAAAAAAAAATACCCAGTCTTCACATCTTCTTTTACTTAGGTAAGGAGGTTGCTATTAAAAACTCCATTAAAGGGCAGCGCCTGTGGCTCAAAGGGGTAGGGTGCCGGCCCCATATGCCGGAGGTGGCGGGTTGAAACCCCGCCCTGGCCAAAAACTGCAAACAAACAAACAAACAAACAAACTCCATTAAAATCCCACTAATGTCATTTATCAGTAGGAGCTAAACAGAGGACTAATATTTTTTATTATCTCCTTTTTTTTCAAAGGAAGAAATCTGATGTTCAGAAAGGTTCAGTAACTTGCCCAGGCTTACGTGTACCGTTGCACTTGACCCACCATCACACAGTGCTAATTCTCAATATTCATCTTTCCGGTTCATAATGAAAGTACAGATCGGGGTAAACCTCAATGCGAAAGCGCACCCAGCATCAAATCCTTCTAAGGGTAGTAAAAATATAAGCAGTTAGGGAAGAATCCCACGACATGCAGGATCATTAGGAGTATTGAAGAGGATGGCCCAGAGAGGAGCAGAGGGGCTGTTCTCCAAGTCATCCAGGACCTTAGCTCAAACTAACCGGCAAGAGAGCCTTAACTCCCTCTGGGAAAGTGAAAGGAGAAGGAAGTTGCCCCGGGTCTCCTGCCGGCATATCTGGAACATGACTGAATCCCAGAGCTCTCTGCCAGCAGGACTTGGGCAGCCTTCCCCCCTCCCAGGCCCTTCCTTAAATGCCAGAGCCCACTGCTCTCAGAGGAGAGGCCCTTCTCTCCGTTAGATCCTGCACACCCACACACACGTGTGCACAGTGGCCGCTGGACCTTTGGAAAACCAGGATGTTTTCTTATCAGCTAATAGAATGGAAAAATCAAAAGATGGGACTTAAAGAGAAAAAGAAATCTGAAACCACCTTGGCATCACATTGCAAGCAAAGCAGCTTGTGTTCAGAATCCTAACAAGGGTTCATTCACCACTCAGAAAGGAGGGAATCTTCATTTTATTGGAAACCCAGTGGAATAAATTTCAAAGATGTTTCAGATTATAAAACATGATACATGCTGAGAAATTATCCTTAACATAAAACACAAAGATGAGCTGGAATGTATATGGTAATGTGAGCTGTTGAAGAGACTGTTTCCAAAGTTTCCATAATTCACACAATCTGGATTTTGTGAATAGGAATATTTATTACATAAATGTGTAACTCCTGCATTTTGCACTGACTGGGATTATGAGGTCCTTTGTTTTTCTTAACATATGAATTCATTTTTTTCTTCTTTATGTATATCATTTAAATTCAATACATGTTAATCCAGGAGGATAGCTTAACTCCCGCAAATGCTGAATGTTAAGTGAGGATAAAGAATTAAGACACTAATGGTTTCATGTGAAAGGAAATTACTTTTGTGTGGCTAAATATTTTTAAATAGAACTTATTTCAAACTCCTTGAAGATAAAAAATGTCTCACTCATCTTTGTAATTCTATTTTTATTTTTATTTTTTGAGACAGAGTCTCCCTTAGCTGGGTCTACAGGCACCCACCACGGTGCCCAGCTATCTTTTTGAGATGGGGTCTCACTCTTGCTCAGGCTGGTCATGAGCTCAGACAATCCGCCCACCTCAGCCTCCCAGGTGCTGGGATGACAGGCATGAGCCACCTGGCCCAACCTCATCTTTGTAATTCTAATGTGATCTTTAAAAATATTAATTGAATGACAAAATGAACAAACGTTAGTCTTGAAAAACACCATCATAGCTTCTGATCAGATATAGTTTCTGGTATTTTATAGAGATCGAGAGTAACACTTATGTTCTAACACTAAAAACAAATGTTCATCTCAATCTTAAACATTTCCTTTGTATGTAGCTTCAGAAAGTACTCTGAAAACTTTTCCAAATGATGTTTTAAAATCCTGGAAAAATGCAGCAAAAAAAATAAAAATCACTTTTAAATTGATAGAAATTAAAATTTAAATATCAAAATAATTTACTTGCAACTTTTAAATTTCACTCTGTACTTACCCAGAAAGATTTATAAAGGCTGGGCACAGTGGCTCACACCTGTAATTCTAGCACTCTGGGAGGCTGAGGCAGGTAGATTGCTTGAGCTCAGGAGTTAGAGACCAGCCTGAGCAAGACTGAGACCCCCACCTTTAAGAGCTGGACATTGTGGCAGGCACCTGTAGTCCTAGCTATTAGGGAGGCTGAGGTAAGAGAATCCCTTGAGCCCAAGAAGCCATGAGCTATGATGCCATGGCACTCTATCAAGGGCATCAAAGCGAGACTCTGTCTCAAAAAAAAAAAAAAAAAGTTCCAGAAAGATTTATACTTGTACATAAAAATTTTCAAAATCTGTAGTGAGCAGTTCTTAACCCTGGCTGAGGAAATTTTTAAACTATCCCACCCTAGACCTATTTATTTATTTATACTGAGACAGAGTCTTTCTCTGTTGTCCAGGCTAGAGTGCAGTGACATCATCATAGCTCACTGCAACCTCAAACTCCGAGACTCAAGTGATCTTCTCTTCTCATCTCAAGAGTAGCTAAGACTACCACATCTAGCTAGTTTTAAAATTTTTTTTGGAGATGAGGTCTTTCCATCACCCAGGCTGGTCGCAAACTCCTGAGCAATCTTCCTGTCTTGGACATCCAAAGTGCTGAGCTTATAGCTTAAGCCACTGTAGCTGGCCCCTAGATCAATTTAAATCATCACTGAGTGGGGAGGTGGAGTATCATACATATTTTTAAAAACTTTTGATTATTCTCACATGCAGCTAGGATTAGCACTATTGGGATAGATGTTATAGTATTTAAATGCATATGTATATTTAAATTAAAGAGGAAAATATGGAATTGCTATATCATAGGTTAGATTCAAATTGGGCCTCAAATTAATTAATTAATTTCTCTACAACTAATTTCTAATCTGACAAGATTTGTCCTGGTTTTCTAATGGATAGACTTTCAATGTGTGAGCAGCCTTGATTGGAGAATAATAGCAACCTCCCTGTGAAAATATTACATCATCTACCTTCTCTTTCAAAATTCCATAGAAAGGAACATTAGTTGATGTCACAGCTTGTTGCTGAGAGGGCCCCAAACCTCAGACCAGCTTGAAGGCTCCAAAATTTCTATCAAAATCACAGAATATTTAAGTTAGGGCTTTGGTACGTTAGGGAAGCCTGCAAACCATGATAACAATCTTGCTGCTGAAGGTTCTGGTCCAGAGCAGCCTGAGACCCTGAAGCCAACCTTTCCTACCACATGCCTCCAGCACTGCTGGGACCATCCCAAGAAGAGACAGTAGGCTAGAGAAAAGACCCAAAGGATATTCTCATATTAAACACTCTATGGGCTTCTGGGCATCACATTTAGATTATTTTCTTTTTTTTTTTTTTTTTTCTGTTTTTGGCCGGGGCTGGGTTTGAACCCGCCACCTCCAGCATATGGGGCCGGTGCCCTATCCCTTTGAGCCACAGGTGCCACCCTGGAATATTTTCTTTACATAACCTGTGTTTATTTTGTTTCCTGACAGTGTGTGGAAGAATTGTTTTATTAACACTAATCAGGATCTGAGAGAAGCTCCTTTGCTTTTTCTAGATGCCGTCTTCACATCACTGATAAAAGTATACTTCTTTCTCCAAACAAATTTACTTAGACCTTATGGTAACTCCCACATTTACTCTAAAAGCCACTCCACTGACATTTCAGAGGCACATCCATTAAGGGAATGTATTGTCAAGTTCCTAGTCAATTGCTTCATATTTGTTCATTTTTATCTTATATCTTCTCTTTTCCTTTGAGAGATGGTGGCATTACAGAAAGCAGGTTTTCTACATATTTGGGAGAGTCTGCTTTGTGTGTTTCTCTACATGAGATCAACCACACTTGAAGAACCACAGAAAAAATCAGCTAAAAAATGTAGACCTTGATGGGTTTATTGTATATGGAAAATAAGGCCCATATTGGATGCCAGATATTTACTGTGGAACTCATAAGATACTTATCTCAGTTCTCAGGGATTTCTTAGAATTAACTTCAATCATGGAGGAAGAAAAATTATCACTTCACCTACCATCATTTACCACAAAAAACTGAATTCTGTGGGCTGTTGATGGACTGTTAATGCTCAAACCAGTCCATTTTCTGCAGTTGGGTTTCTTCCATTTACAGTTCTACTAGCTGTATGACTTTAAGCAGCCATTGAGCATTTTTAGTGGATAGACTCTAAGACAATTAAGGTGTGTAATCAACTTGTCTGATTAGACAATTTTTCTAATAGACCTGTGAGTTGCTTCTACCTCATAGAATATGGCAAAAGTGGTGGGTTGTCACTTCCAGGATCAGGCTACACAAGACTGTGACTTCCATATTGTCTGCAGACTTTGTGGGGCTTGTATACTTTGTTGAAGCAACTGGCCATAATAAAAAGGCCCATGTGTCTGAAAAAATGCTCATCATCCTTAATCATCAGAGAAATGCAAATCAAAACTACTTTGAAATATCATCTAACTCCAGTAAGA
>CAUYRH010094171.1:0-25961 GCA_963574655.1 Perodicticus potto
CAGGAGAGTTTGCTCCCCTCCTGGGTCCTCTTGCCTGGAGGTTTGGTTTTTCCTCTACTTGTAATTCTTCTTTCCTGTAAATAAATCCTGACTTACCACTACTCTTGTGGTCCGTCGATTCCTTCTTCGAATCACCTGAGATCAAGAACCTGAAATTCCCGTATCACTTCTACTTACTGTTTTCACTGTTCGGTAAAATAGACATTTAGGCAGAACACTATCTCTTGTTTTTGTGTGTGATTTTTGTTTGTTTGTTTATTTTAATTAACTAATTTTTTTTTAAATGAGATGTATTCTCACTCTGTCATCTTGGGTAGAGAGTCATGGCATCAGAGCTCACAACCTCAATCTTTTAGACTCAAGTGATCCTCCTGCCTCAGCCTCCCTAGTAGCTGGGACTACAGGCGCCCACCATGATGCCTGGCTAGTTCTTTTTCTTTTCTTTTTTTTTGGTAGAGACAGGAACTCACTCTTGCTCAGGCTGGTCTAGAACTCCTGAGTTCAGGTGATTCACTCACTTTGGCCTCCCAGAGTGCTGGGATTACAGGTGGCAGGCCCTTTTGTGATTTTTGAACGTAAGTCACATATGCTTTTCCGTTGTAAGTAAAGCACATCTGGGATGTTTTATATGAAAGCAATGATGTTTTGTCTTCTTACTTTAATAGCATGAACCCGAGACAGGATATACCACACAAACTCCAAAATCTGTTGGTTCCGATCGCCATTGCACACCCTCTGCTGAGGCAGCAGGGGCACCCAGAGTGACCGTGCACTTCGTGATTTCTCTGGAAACACATCACACATAGCATGCTCTGCTCAGTAGTTGCTAAGATCCTTAATGTGGTTAATGTTTGTGTTTATTTCACACCGTAACGTAGTCTGCTGGAATTGAAACATAGGATTTCACATCTTCTTTTATGCCTTAGTGGATCAGACCAATAAATGATACTAAACATAGTCATGCTTCACTTAATGAAGGGACTCATTAGAAAAATATGTAGTGATGTGATTTTTTCATTGTGTGAACATCACAGAAGGCACACGGAGTAGCCTATGACACACCCCGTCTGTGCGATTGAGGTGGCCTGCTGCTCCTAGGGTGTAAACCTGGACAGCAAGTAACCAGACTGAATTCTGGAGGCAACTGCAGCACAACAGTAAGCGTTTGTGTATCTAAATATTTCTATTCATAAAACAGTACAGTAAAACTAAGGCATAAACAATGACAGATGACACACCGGTGCAGGGTGGCTCCTTTGTAGTCTTGAGGGACCACCGTCTTCCAGAGAGTCTGCTGTTGGCAGCATGGTGGAGGCGGTGCCTGACTGTATTGATGGAGTATATGGAGTATATTGGAGTATATGGAGTATATTGATGGAGTATATTCAGAACTGTTTCAGATGCAACTGGGGTCTCCCACACCTCCTCCTCCAGGCTCTGTGAGCTTGGGGAAGAAGAGACTCACTGCCTGCCTTTTCTGGAGAGTTCTGCTTGCTTAGTCTGGAAGGTTACAGACTTTCCTGTCTCTCTCTTTTGAAAATTTCACATTAATATGAGGATGCCAGTGTTTAGGTTACGTTGTTTTCATTTCTAAGGTAAAGTTCAAGTTGTAGTTGAACCCTCCACCCAGGGAGCGTGAACGTCTGCACATTGGACTCTCTACTTATTCCCCTTGGCCCTGGGGCAGTCTGAGGCTTATGATGTACTCATATGTCAATTAACACCCAAGAGCAAAACCAAAACAAAACACAACAAATCTGCCCCCTTCCCCTAAGGTGCAATTCTCTGAGAATGATTTATGCTTCAGACAGAACTGCCTGCGGTTCAAGGAAGGTCACATGTTGCCTGAGGCCTGAGACCACACCTTGCTTTACCCTTCTCTCTCTTCCTTTTCTCACTACTGCACAGATTTTTCCTGAAGAGTGTTCCTTGATAAGCTAAGTGCTCCTGAGTCATTGTTACCACTTCCAGGGGTCCTCGCCTAAGAAAGGATTGAGATGCATGAACGAAAAAGCACTCAGACAGTGAGACAAAGAAACTGTTATTTCCTTTTCCAATGGGGATAATTGCATGCATTGTGTGTGCGGGGAGAAGCCTGCGTTTCAAGCTGGACTCTGCCACTTACACGATATATGATCTCAGCAAGTAACTTAACCCCATCTGCCTCAGTGTCCTCACTGATGAAAATACTGTAATACTACTGTGAAGATCACGTGTATTAGTTTATGTGACTATATGGTTCGAACAGTAGCTGGCACAGAAAATGATTGTCCTGCCGAACATTATGATTACGTGAATGAGAGCTCAGAGAGGTTAAGTAAGTTGCCTCATGTTACACAGACAGGAAGCAGTAATGTTTTCTCCCAAATCATGGTGTTGTGCCCAGCTCAGGGGATCCCCCACACAAATCACCGAGGCTAAATCTGATGCAATAGCAAGAGGTTTATTTACAAATCAGCCCGGGCTGGGGGTTTCTCACACCTGGTGCAGCAGGAAAACGGAGAAGCCCGCGGCCTGGAAAAGGAGGGGGGTTTTTAAGGGTACAGAAAGGAAAAAGGGAGGGGGTGTGGGGTGAGCTGATAGAGGTCTAGGGGACTGAGTAATACTTGTCCTTGGCTAGTCTGGGAAGGAGCTACTATCACTCGGGGCAGACACAAGGATGAGGGGCAGGGGAGGGAGCGAGTTACTTAACGCTTTCGGTATGCATGCTGCTGCAAAATGAAGGCTGAGGAACAAGGTGGAGTTAGTTTTAATAAAATGGAGTCAGCTTGGTCTTTACAATGGTATGTTTCCTTTTACACTGTTTCATTTCTGTTCACCACCACATTTTGAATTGAAGTTGTCTTCAGAATAGTTGATAATAACTTTGCTCTCTCTCCATGCTTTTATTGATGCCAGTTGCAAATTCCTATGCTTCTTATTATGGGGCCATATGTAATAGCACAAGTGAATGGAGTTCAATGCGGAAGGTGGGAAGGGTGTAGTCATAGCTACATTTTATCCTCCCACTGATAAGAATTACACGTATTTATTTCGGTTATTGTGTTTCATCAGAGCACACACTCAACTTTTTTTTCTTTCCATTGAGGAACCAGAATGAATTACGTGAAATTACAGAACCCCATTTGGACCTATGAGAACATTTCAGGTATTGAGGAGATATGCCTTTTGCAGCAAGGTTAATAATATCTGTTTGGCACTTGATAATAATTAATTCATATATATAAACATACATAGCGCTTAACTGTGTTGAGGTTCCAAAAATGTTGAAAAATATTCCTATGAGAAAACACAAGTGGCATTAACTTTGAAAGGAGAAATCCAAAAGAATGAGGCTGAGGGTTCCAGGTCAATGAAGCCCTGTGCCTCCTCTCGCTTCAGAAAGAAATAAAAGTGTATTCAGCTGAAGTAGGAAAGGAGCACCAGGATGAATGGTTTGCACTGTGATAGTATTTATGTCCTGGCTAATTTTAGACAATAGAATAATGTACCAAAAATAGGGACAAGATAGATAAATTAAATCCCCTCATTAGTCTTTTTTGTTGTTGTTCGTGGGATTTTAGTTATAACTTCTTAAATGCAATATTGGCTGAATTGGGAATTTCTTTTATGTGTCTGCGCTAAGATCCTTTCATGTTTTTGACAAATCGATTTGTACAAAGGTTTTAAAAATATATTTATAATAGACATCATAACTATTGAGTGGAAACATCACCAAATCTAATGCTTTGTTAATATTATGCTAGGGAATACGTCGTTGCCTCTTTGTGTAAATCTGACATTCAAAAGAGGGAGTTATACATCTGTTTTATTCCTTGTAATAAAGGTGATTTCTCAGAACTGTTTGCTGAATATCTCCACAAAAAGATGTATATCATTTTTATTGATGATAAGGGAGATGTCATTTATGGAGCTTAGGTACATCATTTTCTTAGTTTGAAAATACAAACCTATTTGACTTATGAGAAAAAAGAAAACACAGACACTTTTCAGAGATTTATATAGAATCGGTGGTAGATTATGGCAGAAATACCTGAATTATTTTTAAACAAAAAAGGTTTGACTGCATCTATTCAAAAGATAAAGGTCCAGGTCTTCTCAATATCAAGAGTAATTCCATTAGCCCAATTGAGGGTACCAGAGCCAGAGTGCTACTGATTAATGAATTCTATAAGACAAATGCCCCATGCCTTTTTGTATTACCCTCCAATGACATGTTGGTAATTGAAAATATCATAGTATATAATTATAAAAGTTAATATTTTAAATTTAAAAATTTAATATTAAGCATACTAAAATCATCATTTTGAGAGAATTAAAAATATTTAGTTGCTTTATGTCAAACTATGCAATTAATTTGATTTCCACAAATAAACTAAGCTTATTTGTAATGTTCATGGCTAGGTAGAGTATCATTTCTAGTATTCGATAGTTTGACTTTCACATTATAAACATTGAGTTCTTCTCAGTTTTGAAGAACATACATGAATATACATCAGCATATGTTGCATCATTTGTTTATACTGCAAATTATGCCATTAAAATATAAAACGCTCATCAATTAAAATCTATGTATCCCTCAATGGATTTATTTAATGTAGCAAACATGTATTCATGAGCTAAGGGGGTATCACATAAATTTTTTTAAAGTTTACAATCTTCGACATGTGTGTAATATAAGGTATGGTGACTGTAAATAATTAACTTGGAAATCTGGATAAGAGCTTGGCTTATATTAAAAGAAATGTGGTAGTGCTAATCTTGTGATATAGTTTTATGAAGTGTAATCATTAGGCCAAAGCATACAATGAATCATTCTATATTACTTCTTACAACTGAATGTACAACTAGCTCTATATCTTTTTTAAAAGTTGGGAAATGTTTCTCCAGTGCCATTTTAAAACAGTCAGCACATAATGAACATTTTAATTTTTCTGAATTGCTTTTTACTTTTTTTTCATTATTTCAGATTGTTTGCATTAGTAAGATAAAGTCTGAAATATGGTTGTGGCTGTCACCCAAGAAGTGTGCCTTACACCTGTGCATTGTACTCCTTGAGTGGGAACTTACCAACCTCCCTTATCCCCCGCCTTTCTTGGATTTAACTGAGTTTTTCTCTACTGGGGGCCTGTAGTTGTTAACCTACTAGTTTCGAATTAGTGCTGAGTATACGGGACGCTTGCTTTTCCGTTCTTGTGATACTTTACTTAGGAGATTGTCTCCAAATCCTTCCATCTGATTACATAAGGTATAAAATCTCCATCTTTTTTATGGCTGACTAGTATTCCATGGTATCCACATACCACAGTTTATTAATCCATTTATGATTAAAGGGCACTTGGGTTATTTCCAAAGTTTTATAATTGAGACTTGAGTTGCAGTAAACATTCTATTTTTTACTTTGGATATGATTTAAATAACATAGCTGTGATCACTTCATAAAAAGTAGCTATGTTTTCATAAATACAAGGCCCTGAGACAAACTTTTCCCTGAGATAGTACTATTCTCTATAGTAGTACTATTAACCCCCAGTGGGGTTAATATTCATCATACCAAAATAAATTTGTTATAAGAAATGATTTTGTGACAAATTTCCATAACAAGCTCAGGGGAGTTGCCAGCCTATTGACCAAGATTAGCTTCCTACTTTTTTCTACCTGTCAATTTTATCTATAAATTAATGCATATGAATGAGGAAAAAATGGATTTGAATTTGCCGTAAGAGCATAGATAAAACCTTCCAGTTTAAATAAAAGTCAAATAATTAAAGAAATAAAATAAGTAACAGGGCTTCCTTAGCAATTACCAGATTATTTATTCCTCTAACTTGTTATTTTTAAACATTTTTAAACCATTAAGATAAAATATGAATCATGTACCAGATTGCCCCCCTTTATCCCTTCTAATATCTCCCCAGATATCCTAAAAGGTTTTTAATTTTTCTTTAAAAGGTTTTTTTTTTTTAATATAGGTTGCTCATGTAGGTTATCTCAACTTGAGACTGGAAAAACATCTGATTTTTTTGATTCCTAGAATGAGTCCTAGAATGCTGGGAATATGGACTATTTCTATAAACAGATTATTCACTGTTAGGCACTATGCATTTATTTGCTGATAAAACTGGAATTCATTCAGGTCTTTGAAGGGGAAAAGATGATACTCTAATCATCTCTTATAATCTTATTTTCACTTTATAGATTGTTCTTCCCTTACACTCACCAGCGTTGGCTTTCTAGAATAGTTCATCTTAGCTATTAAATCAATGACGCAGAGATTCCTGGTGCCTGCAGACTTTTTCTTTTCTTTAGGATATGAAAGTCTAAGTTTATTTTATATTAGAGAAAGGAAAGAGAGCGGGGGGAGAGATGAGAACAAGAGACAGACGGAAGCAGAGAGGATGCAGGGTGAGAAGGGAAGGTGGCGGGGGAGAAACAAGCCAGGTGCCTACAGATTCCGAAAGCAGGACCAACTCTCTCAACCTGGCGAAGGATTAATTGTTTTGAATAGTAACCTATGGTCTGAAAATTAAGTTTTTATGGGATTATTAAAACATCTATCCATGGAATTGTTTTCTGAATGTAGATAATAGATCAAGATGCCATTTTTTAATTTAGTTCAGTTTTTAAAAACATGTAAATTAGATATATAAAAAATGCCTAATAAATATAGTCGATCAATTTTCAGTTGCTCTTTGTAAAGAAAAACCCATGCTCATGAATTTAAAATTCTAGTGCTTCAGATTCCATTTGCTATACCAAAGGGTAATTTTTCATTTACTAAATTATTAAATGTAAGGATATAGGATTAAACCTTTCAATATAAGGAGATATCATGGCAATAGGAAACTTTACCTTGGTTTTCCAGATATTCATGATTATATTGCCTATTTATTCTTACATGACCTCCATTTGAGGGAAATATTATATAATTTTATATACCATTTGGTGAAACTAGATCAAGGGAAATGTTAATGCCTAACCTCATACTACAATAAAAGTGACACGGTTAACGTTCTATATTTTAACAAGATTTTGACTCTGTTATAAAATTTGGTAGGAAGTGTTCATTTTTAATTTAATTGTAATCAAGATTTGCACAGGAACTCATAAATAATTCTTAGTAGCAAAGGTGCGATCGACACATTTGTGATCCGGTGTTTTATTTGATCACACACATTAGTTAGGTTAAAGATATTCCAAGCTTCTTTAGTAGTTTTGAGAATTCACAGGGTGCTAGGTGCTAAAAAACTAATTCTGACTTCAAAACCTCTGATGGGGGAGCCCTGTCTGTGTCCTGAGCGGGACATCCCCTGCTCCATCAGGCACGTTTAGAGTTTGTTTGAACATGGATAAGATCTGGCCCCAGATTCATCTGGGAAACTTTTGGCATCCACAGAGTAGAGCTAATTGTAATCTTTTAATCGTCGTGTTCTGTATCATTAACTTAAAATGTAAAAATTCAGTTAAATTTAACAGTCATATTTAAATTTTTTTTTTTTGCAGTTTTTGGCCAGGGCTGGGTTTGAACCCACCACCTCCAGCATACAGGGCCGGCACCCTACTCCTTTGAGCCACAGGCACCACCCCATGTTTACAATTTTTATCAATATATAAATCATGTAGAAGCATTCATTGAATAGAATGATTGTTATTAAAATATTAAATAATAGTGTGAAAAGTATTTACTACTTTTTATTATGACACCAGGTCATTAAGAATGACAGAATCCAATCCAGCCTTATTTTAATTGTGGTTTCTGAAGCAGGGGATGGTGATGGGCCTGTAGTCCTGGCTGCTTGGAAGGCGACAGCAGAAGCATCATCTGAGCCCAGGAGTTCAAGTTCAGCCCGGGCATCCCAATGAAACCAGTATCCCCAAAGAAACAGACAACAGGAAACTCTGATGGCTTCTGAATGTAATAAAAATTTGGTTTGTTAGTGATTTCTCACTAGGGAATGTCAGTCTACTTGTATCTGGTTGTATTTTTAGTTGCTTCCTTAAACTTTCTGCAGTAATTTTGAGTGAAGCTATGACTGGACCCATGTCTCCCAGGAACAGCTGAAAGTAACTGGCAGAAAAGCTGAGAACTAGCATTTGTTGAAAAGACCCCTACTGGGCGTCTGCATTTAGAGACAGAAACTCCTATGGCTCTTTAAGGATGAAAACAAAAGCTCAATGAAGTTGGTAGCTTGATCTCTGTCACAAAATCAATCGTTTAAGAAATGAGGATTTGAGTAACTCTTCGCCTGATCCTAAAGATCACGGTGTTTCCACAGTTCTCTCTCGAGTAACCTCATAATACTCAGTTATCCTAATATCCCTCCTAGGACAGGCAGGCACTGACCCACCTAAGGATAAAAACATCTTGTTCAGGACTACTCTGTTTAAATAATCCTACCCAAATTGACTTCACTTTGAAGCCACTGCTTTAATGTTTCATACTTGTTTTGACTCTTGATATCCTTGTTGACATTATTTATATCTAGTGTTTTTCCTTAGAAAGAAATACTATTCAAAGATAAGCAACAAGATCAATATAAAAAGTAATTTTATAATGGAAAAAAACACTGGAGGAAAAGAAAAAATACCTCTACATATATTCAGTGATTGAACTTAAAATTGTTCCGCCCATAAACTAGGTTTATAAACTATCGGCTATATGATTGTTGCACTGTAGTAAGCAGATTATGCATGTTAATTCCATTTGACCATTGTCACCAGCCTCGATGGTACAGATATTATTCTGTATGTTTCACTGATGAGCAAACTAAAACATGGAAAGTGATTAAGTAATTTCTGCTACTACTGCCAAAATTGTGTTTCAAACCCAAGCAGTCTTGCTTCAGAGCCTATGATCTCTCTAATTATTTTTTATTAATAATGGCTCGTTCTTTGAGAACTTACTTTGTGTGCTAAGTACCATTTAAAGCATCCTTCTATTTCATCAAGTTCATGCAGCAACTCCACAAAATATATATTAATTTCATTTCCATTTCCAAGGTGAGGAGGCCAAACCTTACACACTGGGTATCATTTGATAGGGGTGGCATAGTGGCAGAGCTCTGAGGCAATCCTGGACTATTTGACTCGCTTTTCTTAAGGAATTTAATATCACAAAGTTTCCAAATTGGCCAAAAGCCATGTTAAACCTTCTAGATCTCTCTCTGTTAGATTCCTTTCCCAACTAGCTCTCAGTTTCTTCTTCTTTTGTTCTGTGTATTTGGCCTGGGCCTTGATCTATCTTGGGTTTTGTTGGTTTGTTTGTTTTCCGGGTGATTTTATCTGCTCCTATGGCTTGTGATGCTGTAAAAATGGTGGCAACTTCCAGTGTCTATATCTGACCTTCAAATATGCATGGGGTTTTTCAACTGCTTTCTGTGCATATGTATTTGAATTTCCTAAAGATGCCTCGAAGTCTCATAACCAGGCCTTCCCCTGTTATCTCTCCTTTGGAGAAGGATGTTATTGGCCATCCGGTGACTCCAGTAGAAACAGGGACATTGAGCTGACTTTTTCCTCACCCTTGGCCCATTCTGACACTATTGAATTTACCTCTCATTCATGCCATTGCCTTTAACATAAAGCATCGAATTTTCAGTGTGATTTAAAGGGCCCATTTAAATCTAATCCCCTCTTTGTCCACCCAGCATCATGTTTACCATCTCCAGTAGCTGGGACTCAAGAGAAGCAAATGAAACCCTTGTCTCAGGTGCAAAACTCGAGGGATCACAAGAAATTTTGCGATTAAGATAAATGATATTGTAATAGATTAAAAAATTAAAAATCAATGCACAAAAAGTCTGTACTGAACAAATATCAAATTTTAAATAAGGACAGAATACAACAGGGTCAGAATTAGGGCAAAGTGGGTGGATCATTTCAGAAAAAAATACTACAATATAAAGAACACATTAAACTCATGGAAATTCACATTTGATTATTTAGGTGGCTAGGCATTTGTGACTCTTGAGGTAGAAATAAGGTAATTAATAGCTAAATTACTTGGGAAATACTATTTTTTAATTTAAAAATGTGAGGAAATGGAGATTAATATATGACAGAAAAATAGACTTTATGCCACAGTCCTCTATAGGGAGTGGAAGGAAAATCAAGCTCCCTCAGGCTCAAATTTCTCACCTATAGGCCAGGCGCAGTGGCTCGTGCCTGTGATCCCAGCACTCTGGGAGGCTGAGGCAGTGGCTCACGCTTGTAATCCTAGCACTCTGGTAGGCCAAGGTGCGTGCATTGCTTGAGCTCAGGAGTTCAAGACCAGCCTGAAAATAGAAAAATTAGCTGGGTGTTGTTATGGCAGGTGACCCTATCTCAGAAAAAAATTCCTCACTCAAGGAAAATAAGCTTTAAAGCTGCTAATTAAAAAAAAAATGTCCGTGTAGTTCTTACTATGTGTCTGTCAAGGGTCTAACTCTATTACAGTCAATGATGTGTTTAATGATCAGTCATTCCATTGTAAGGATAAAACACTGAGATTTAGGGAGGTCAATCCATTTTCTGAAGTCCTGGTTTACTTCATGACTGTTGAGGTTTAGATAACACAGGCCTCCCAAAGGTCACTCATAAAGTCACCATACATAGGGAAAATGGGAAACTGTAGCTAAATGTACCTTTATTTACAAAATACTCATCACAAAATTTTACATAATTCTTTATGTGTTACCACCTCTTTGTAAAAAGGCATCTTTGGGGACCCCCTATCTATTCACCATGGAAAGTCTCTCACTGGGTTAAGGCTGGAGCTGGGACATGAACCAGAGTCAGGCGCCAGAGTGCAAAGCCTTCCAGCCACCCAGAGCCGTCTGTCTCAGAGAGCTACAGCGGGGATTACATGCGTCAAAGTTATTATGTATACATTGATTTCATTTCTTAATCCTCCTACAAATAGGAGCCAGTCTATCTTATTTTGTTTGCAGTATTACTTCACTTCTGTACTGATTAGATAACTTACTCATTTAAGTGCAATCTTCCTGCTTAATTGTTCCCATGCAAATGAAATTAATATTATTCATATTTAAATTTAAGAATAAATTTGTATCTGTTATTTATTCAAATGCCCTCCAACTGTGCACCTTTTTGATGAATACAAAAAATGATGAAAAAGATTCTTTGATCTTTCATCCTAAATTTGTATACAAAGCCAGCTGTTATTTAAAAATTTTATTTTTTGTGAGAATGTTGGATGATAGATTTTCTGAAAGGATTTATACCACATTATTAATTGTGGTTATATCTGAATGATGGGGTAATGAACAATTTTTATTGATTTACACATGTTCTCCTTTCCATTATTTAGATTTTAAACAAGTAAACATGCTACTTCTCTAATAATATAAAAAATAAAATCCTATGTTTAAAATTTCATTACTCTTATATAGAATATTCCATAAAATGAATGAAAGTTGAAGAACTTGTATAAAGAAAGACATTGTCCAAAGTATATGTTAATTGTTGAAAATCTTATTATAAATAATTTCAGACATAGTATCCAAAAAAATTATCTTTTATATCAGATTAATTATTTAGAGTGAAATAATGTAACTAAAAGATATTTTGATCGAATATATTGAATTTTTTCATATTTACTATTATCTACTGAACTTGACTTCACTTTTACCAATTAAAAAAAAATACTACTTGCTTCTGACAAATATTGAACTTCATTTCCCTCCTAAGGAATGTTTATTCATATCTTGTTCCTTTCTTACCCTTATCAAATTACAGTCTACACATATATTTATCTTTCTTGAACTCTTTTCTTAAAAGACACACAACTACTATAACTTCCCCTCATTCTAGCCCAGAGACTTAACAGATGGTTAAGAGTACGTTGGGGTAAGATTTCTAACATGAAGAATGAATCTCCTTGCATTTAATTTTTTTTCAATCAGTGATGGACTTTGTAAAGATAAGGAAAATTAGACCTCCCATTTGATGCTGCAATCCCATTACTTGGGCATCAACCCAGAAGGAAAAAAACCCAAAATATTTTATCATGAGGATATTTGCATTAGACTGTTTATCACAGCTCAATTTAGAATTTCCAAACTGTGAAAACAACCTAAATGCCCACCCATCTAAGAATGGATTAACAAACTGAGGTATATGTATACAATGAATACTATTTGGCCACTAAAAGAGATGGAGACTTTACATTTTTGTATTAAACTGGATGGAGTTGAAATACATTCTTCTTAGTAAAGCATCACAAGAATGGATAAACAAGAATCCTATGCACTCAATTCTGATATGAGGACAGTGGATGACCTAGTACATGGTGGAGGGGTAGGGAATGGGGGGGGGAGAGGGAAGGAGGGAGCGGTTGGGGGGTCATGGTGGGAGACACACCTCTTGGAGGTGGGACATGATTATGTCATAACTCTCTACGAACCGCAACTATTAAAAAATCAAAGAAGAAGAAGCGGAGATTAGACACAGACACCAGCACACACAGAGGAGAGACCACCTGAAGACACGGTGAGAAGGTGGCCTTCCGCAAACCAAGGAGAGAGGCCTCCAAAGGAACCAAACATGCCAACACCTTGATCTGGGAACTCCAGCTTCTGGAACTGTGAGAAAATAAATTTCAGCTGATTAAAAACAATAAGGAAAACCCAGTAGAGTCCAGCTTTGATTTCTCATCAAGCTCGGTAGTTTATGACCTCACATTTTCACATCATTTTCCAGAAAATGTGCCCAGAGCATTTCAGCAGCATTTCAATTTCCAATATCCAATTTCCCATTCTCAAATGAGACAAACAGGTGATGGCAATGTCATCTACTGGAGGGATAAAACCAGTGCCTTAAAATCACTTTTAAACGCAACTCTATCCTCTGTTCCCACCTGCCAGGGGTCTGAGATAAAGGATCTTGTAGACCAGTAAGTGCCGTGCATTCTCCCTGAATCAGCACAAATTCTTCAGCACAGGTGTTTCTGTAATTATGATACATTGGGAGAATTCTCTGTGTTCAACGGCCCTCAGACTCCCACTTCCACCTCATCAGTCACATGTCAGCCTAACTCCACCCTGGGCCCTAAATCGTTGGTGTCATTAAGAAGCTGCAAACTTCAGAGGGCAGATTTGCAGCTGTGATGATGTATAATACAGAACATTTCATGAAAAATGTATGAGTGGAATTTTTTCCTAATATTTCCTCTGTAGCGATCTGCCAGAACCATAACCATCTAGACATGTTTATTATACAGATTTTTTTAAAGAGGCTTTCATTGCTCTTTGCGATGTGATGTTCCCTTGTTATTTCATAAACACTCCATTGATATTCTTTCTGCAACAAAGTGCTCTAACCTCAGGAACACAGCTGCTTCTTCCCAATAAAATCTGTATTTTCAATCACAGTGAAGGCTTCACCTTGGTAGAACTGCGGTCTTTGGTATATTTTCTGACTTAGTAATCAAAACCAAGTTGCTTATATTTAAGAGGAGATTGACATTCTTTAACAGGTATTGGATTCCTGGAAAATCAGACAACTCTCGAGAACCATATTAGTGAAAAATATGATAATACTTTGAGTCATTGGACTTCATAATGAAATAACAAATATATCCAATAGCAGTCCTGGTTCTTTTCTCAGAACTCCTATAGCATTTGTATAGATTTTAGCTCTTGAGGATTGACTAATACTATCCTGTTTTATTATTTATTCTTTCACATGTATTTACAAACTTATCACTTCTATTCTAAGCTCTTTGGGGCCATAAAAATGTTATTTATCTCCTTTATGCTTTGCAAATACTGTGGTAGGTACTCAACAGTTTCCTGCCTTTTCTTTTCCTTCTTTTTTACTCCTTCCTGTTATTCTTCCTTTTCTTTCATCTTTCATACATTTATTTACCCACTTACTGAGAGCCCCAATGAGCCAGGCACAGAATAATATAATGTTTTTGAAAAACTTTGTAACTTCACGTTACCTTTACATTTACTACTGCCATTTGAGGTCATTAGCAGATCCAAACATATCTGCAAACCTTAAAAAGAGAAAATACACATTTATATTGCACAAAAGTAGAATATGGTATTATAATAACAGCTCAACACTGATACTTGTTATCAAAAATATTGCAGTCCTTTTGGTGAGAAAATATTGTCTAGTTATGCACAATTGACAGTTAATTCCATGATAAAGATTATATGCAAAGTTTACTTTTGTTTCTTTTTTTGTTGGGCTTTATTTTTGTAGAAGGAATCTAAGAGTAGCTTTGCTAGTGAGAATCCATAGTATAAAATGCATGCAGAAAAATAGAAATGCTCTATTTAAGACAAATCCCTATCTGTTTTGGTAGATAGCATTACAATCTTTGCACGAAAATTTTAAAAATGTCTCACTTGTTCAAAACACTAACATTTAAAGGTTAGGGGGAACCATCCTGTCCTCGACTAGGAACTGTAAAATAAGTCATCATTTCTAAGGAAAAAATAATGCCTAGTACCCTTGTCTATAAAACACTGCCTGTTAGATAAAATTTGTTGTAGAATTAGATAAGTCACATCTTAGCGTATTTTCAATTCCTTGAGAAAGGACTATAAGAAGGAAAACATGTATAGATACATCACCTTACTGTATTAAGTATTTGGATTTAAAAACAACGAACAAAGTGTTACCTGATTTCAATCATATGCAGAATGTTACCATCATTTTAAAGAACATAAAAACAGTTAAGAGTACTCATTTGTTTCATTTTGATTTGTGGTCTTATAGCTCCTATTTCTTGGGCTCCTACTATGAGCCAAGTCTTGTGCAAAATGCTATCAATGTTGAATCTTCTGAAGAAATCTATGGGATGCATTTTTTAAATCCTAATTGTACATGTACCAAAACTGAGATTTAGAGTAGTTTTGCCACACGATTTTCTTTATTGGAAAACTTGCTAGAAATTTTTGCATGGTCATAGGTGTTTTTAGAATTTGTATATTAGGAATTTCTATGTTTTTATTGAGTAGATATTTTATAAGAGGCTAAATTTTTATTTCACAGTTGTTGCTAAAATTACACTAGAATAGTGTCCTTATTTTTCAGAATGCATATGTAGTTTCATTTCCTGTATTCCATCTTCATTTCAGCAGAGTCCCAATTTTAATTTTCTTCTTTTGCTTTTTGAGACAGAGTCTCAAGCTGTCGCCATGGGTAGGGTTTGGTGGCGTCACAGCTCACAGTAACCTCAAACTTGTGGGCTTAAGTGATTCTCTTGCCTCAGCCTCCCAAGTAGCTGGGACTACAGGCACCCACCACAACACCCGGCTATTTTTTGGTTACAGTTGTCATTGTTGTTTTAGCAGGCCTGGGCCGGGTTTGAACCTGCCAGCCTCCGTGTTTGTAGCAGGTGTCCTACCCACTGAGCTACAGGCACTGTCTTCTCTCTTATTTTTAACTTAACCTATCTTTAAAGTATATAACATAATATGATAATTTTAAACAGATAAATGTTATCAGTTTTGAGCTGTTATTATAATACCATATTCTACTTTTTTTGCATATAATGTAAGCAAAAAACAGAAAACGCTCACTAAGTATAAGTGGTTGTTGTCACCATTATTACTACTATTATTATTATTGGATTTAGAGTCATACTCTTTTTTGTTGTTGTTGTTGTTTTTGCAGTTATTTTTTTTGGCTGGGGCTGGGATTGAACCCGCCACCTCCAGCATATGGAGCTGGTGCCCTACTCCTTTGAGCCACAGGAGCCGCCCTAGAGTTATATTCTTTTTTTTTTTTTTTTGGCTGGGGCAGGGTTTGAACCTGCCACCTCCAGCATATGGGGCCCGTGTCCTACTCCTTTGAGCCACAGGTGCCACCCTAGATTTCTATTCTATTTTTAAAGCATAGTGATGGGTTTGTTCTCTTCTGAGAGACAGTAGGAGTTCAAGAAGTATGGAAAGGACACTTTCAGGATTTTCAGTCAAGGTTCTGTAAGGATACTATTTTGTTTTGGAACAATGAGTCAGTCATAAATATTCGATTTATAAGGATATTTATGTAAATTATGGTATTAGATACTCAGTATGTACTGTTTGACTGACTACAGTGGATTTACCAGAATTTCACTAATTAATCCTTCCCAACTTGAAAGTACAATTTATGTAAAATGAGTATTCAAAATAATTACAATATTAGTAATGCAAATATGGGTTGCTTGTTGATTTTCAACTGAAGTTTAACAATCTCAACATATAGAATTTTGGTTTGTTTCAATGACAGATTTCTGTGAGAGCAGATTTAGAGTAAACTCTCATGGCGTTTACGTGGCCTGCAATGATTTGTATCTTGACATTACTTTTGGCCTTTTAGCTGCAAACAACTATGTGTATGTCTATATATGAATCCATTTTTATTTCTTACTTTATTTTCTCTTAATTAATAAATCAAATGTTGCAAGTTGCTTTGTGTGATTTACATTTCTATTATCTAAGTCATTTGCTATTTTAAACCAAGTTCTGAAAAAATAAAATTCCTGCCTATGAGAACACTTTTTTATTTATTTATTATTATTATTTCAGATTAATGTGAGGGTACAAGCAATTAAGTTATAATGTTTGCATTTATTAGGTAGAGTGCCCCTATGACAACACTTTTTAAAATAAAATTTTTAAATACAAGTATTCTCTCACCAATGTAATAGTTTTGTAGGTTTGAATTTTCATAAAACAATTTTAAGTTGTTGTTAAGTTAGGTAGATCTGAACTGTGATGTCTGTTTGTTGAACAGTTAAAGAAAGAAACCTCTGAGAAGCAATACTATCAACTCTGGTAGAAATTTCAATATATGAGATAATTATTTTAAAGGCTAGCATATACTAAATGAGTGATTTTCTCCATTCATTAAGAATTGATTTTTAAAAGAATGTTGACCTAAAGAACTTCACCGTAAAGAAATAGTAAAACTTTCTTTTCTTGTTACTGGAAACTCAACTTACAGAGTGGAATTTGTCATTTGCGTAAAAGGTAAGCAGGATCCCACAGTTTCCATCACTGATGTGCTCTGGTTGGAAGATCAAGTTTGACAAGTTTAAGGAAAGGCAACCTTAGGAAAAGTATGAGGAGTAGTACTTTTGTTTGGTCAATACCTTGGTTTTACTCAATTTGCCTCTATTTTAATCTTAACAACGAGTTTAATATTATTTACATGAGAGAAATTGATGTTTCTCAACAGATAAAAACTGGTAGAAGAGTTTTAATGTTTAAAAGAATATCAATTACATCATGAGTTAAAAAGTCACTATTATTTATATCCTATTTATGTAATGCTTATTTTTCAAACTTAGCAAAGCAAATTGCATTAATTAATAAATGTCTGCGGAATGTATTCGATTGTAACTTACTTGTTACTAAACTGTTAGCAATATTAATGTGTTACAGCAGAAAAGAAGGGATTCATTGTAAAGCTAAAAGAGCTTGCCAAACCCCAGGTGTAAAATATTATTAATAATGGGAAGTGAAAGCATCTGAAATCCTGTGGTGTAAAAATCCTGAGAACTCAGTCCTTTTGCGGAAATTAGGTTTGTGATAGCAGTGTGATTGTTCTTGTAATCAGCAACAATATAAACAATATAAGTAGATATCACTTATGATTATTACTGACTTTAAAAATAAATTATTAATTTTATTCATGCCTTAGATGTATGGTAGAGTTATTACTTTCTGAATAATTATATTGAAAAATTAACTTTCAGGAATATTGAATAATTTGCCAAAGTAATAGAAATGAACACCTTTGAAAGCTGAGATTTGAACTCAGTTCATTCTGGCATTGAAGTTTCAATTATAGTCAAAACAGACATTCCTTTTTATCCCTTTACAAATCAGATATTTTTAAAGAAAACTTATAATATGTAGTAGTAAGTTATAGAAGATATTGAGGATATGAGAGTTGATACATTAAATATATTAAAATACCACCATATATTAATTCGGTGATAAAATAAACCTTATTCAGGTAAATGGAATAATGTTCTATGTTATACATATATATTTTGTTGTTTCTAAAAGGCAAATTGGGAACTTCCTTAAATATTATGGAATCAAATTAATACTGAATGCCATTTTAAAAATCAATATTTTTTTGGTAAACTTACTATATTAATAATTTCTTTCCACTCGGTACATGAGTCCAATCATTGCCATTCTTTTTAACATGCCTGTGAGTTTTTATTACTCTACTTATTTAGAGCGAATTTCAAGTCAGTAAAAATTAAGAGTTTAATACATGTTACGTTCTTTATTTTAACTCTTCTTCTGTATATGTTCTTTGTACCCATTCACTAGCTATGATGATAATACTTCATTAATGCTCTAATTAAGATCACCCACAATGTGCAAGCCATGTGTGACATTGCATCTTAGGCCTATGTGCTTCGTGATGTACCTTTTCCCTGAAATGCAATGATGTAGAATGGAAGATTTGTATTTAAAAGTAACACTTGATTGACACAGTGTCAGCCATTCAACCCTACACCTCAACACACACTACTGTAATTTTTGTTTATGCTTCCGAATAGTCTAATAGATGATGAGTCACCTGGGGGAATTTGTTTGTACCTGTGATTTTTAAAATTTTGAGAACAGTGTCTGGCAATCTGTTGTTATACCCTAAATGCTTTATAATTGAAATGAATGAACATCTCCTATAAATATTGACAATACCCAATACATCCTATAAATGAAACAAATCCAAAAACATTAGCGATGCGTAATATAAACGATTATTTAAGAACACAAGCTACTTTAAGTGAAAGATTGTTTTAATTCATGGGTTATTGACTTTGAAAGAAAGTTTTACTAAAGTATTATACGTGGAAGAAAGAAAAGAACTCGCTTCAGGGATTCCTGGAAGCACTACTTACGAAATAAATCCAGTCATTTGCTACATGCGATCACCCTATGTGATATATACAAAGATGCATTTGAGTTGCAAACATTTCATCATCTATGTGATATACAAAGATGCATTTGAGTTGCAAACATTTCATCATCCAAAAGGCTATTTTTAAGGTAATTAGAAATTCAGAATATATGTTTTTCACTGAATAATAAATTCTGTTTTGATTCTTAGGACATTCAACAAAAGCATATTGTCATAATATAGCCAAAATGTTGTATGTTATACTTAGGCCAGTGTTTGAGGGAGAGAAATCCTAGATTCTAGACTGATACCACCCAAGTCAACAAAGAAAGCATGTCCTCAATGGCTAATTATGAACAAAACAGCATTTTTCATTAACGTGAGTAGGAATACCTGTCGTGAATTCAGACAATTCACACCTTGTACATATAGAGCAATACTAAGAAATGACCGTGCAAGCCGAAACCATAGAGAGTGATTCTAATTTCAATGGGAAAATTTATGACTTGTCTTGACCTTTAAACATTTTTGTCAAAACAGAAAGCTCTCTTCCTCTAGATTATAACTGTATAGGATAACAAAACCAAACTAAACCCCATGAGACTAGTGTTAGAGAGTCTGCTATTATTTAAGGCATTAGAAGTACAGAGAACTAAACTTTGTTCTACCTTCGTTTTAAAAACTTATAAAGAATAATTTGAATAATGCTTGCCTTTTCCTTCTCATCCCAAAGCTTACAATACAGAATGTGAATCATTTCTATGCTTGAATTGTCACACTCCTTTCTAAGTAAGGATCAGCTTCAAATGATTTATCCTCTGCACTTTAAATGTCATGAAATATTTCAGAGTCTTTTTGTTTGTTTGTTTGTTTGTTTTTAACGTGAAGGCTTTGCCAACACTATTTTCTCCGGTATACCCTCATCCTTTTTGTTACATTCACTTTCTTTATTTATATTGACCTTTGCCTCACTAATTCTTCTACCTGTATATTCAGTGTCTTGAAAGGCAGCAGTGGTAACATTCCAGGATCAGCTCTTTCTTCTACAATGCCATCAAAGTTCAACCAAATACTTCCAGAATTATCACTTGTCATTTCTTTACTCCCTTCCACTTTGGGCCAATTCCTTCTTCTGACTATCCATTTTCTATATATCACATGAGAGAGAAGGAGGCAATACAACTGGCAATTTTGGTGTTCATGTATCCACTGACCAACACATGCACTAAATTTGGAAGATGAGATGTGATTGTTCATTTATCATGATGCAACTATGATGTTTATACCGCAATTTGAGGAGTGAGGAGCTAGCAGCGACGTTTATACTTTATGATACTCCGTTACTAAATCCACCATGGTAACCCTAATTTGAATTGTGTTGGTGGGGAAATCAGTGTTATTTTACTAGACTTTGGCAACTGAAATCCATGCATATTCACACAAGCCAAAGCAACAATAAACTATATGTAATTTTTGTTTCGATATATGAAAGCAACAGATTTTTATATCAATTTTATATCCTGTTACTTTGTCATTTGTTCAGTTTTGGTATACATTTTTCCTAGATACCTGTGAATTTTCCAGGTAACTATTATATATCATCTGAAGATAATGACAGAACTGATTTTTACTACTTAAAAGTTTTTCTATTGTCTGATTACCAATTAATTCTTTCAATATAAAGTTAAACAGTGGCAAAATCATCTCTCTCTATTTTGACAAGGCTGAAAACAATGTTTCCCCATTAAAAAGGATGTTGGCAGCCAGGCACGGTGGCTTATGCCTATAATCCCTGCACTCTGGGAGGCCATGGCAAGTAAATTGCTTGAGCTCAGGAGTTTGAGACCAGCCTGAGCAAGAATGAGACCTCCATCTCTACTAAAAATAGAAAAGCTAGCCGGGTGGTAGGGGTGACTGTACTTGCAACTATTGAGGAGGCTGAGACAGGAGGATGGCTTGAGTCCAGGAGTCTGAGGTTGCTGTGAGCTATGATGACAACACCACACTCTACCCAGGGTGACAGAGTGAGCCCCTGTCTCTAAAAACAACAACAACAACAACAACAAAGATGTTGGCATAATATTTGTGAAAGAAGAATCCATCAGTTTAAATATTGTTATGTGTCATGTCAGGAATGGGTGATAAATTTTTTAAGTGCCCTTTCAGCAGTCAAGGTGATCTCAGAGTTTTTGTCTTTAAAAATCGTCATGAAGTGAATTACACCAAAGTTTGGGATAACATCCTGAAATTTGGAGGACAGTATCCTTTTATCCACCTTGGCTCCTGCAAGACATGTGCAAGCTGCTTCAGGAACATGTGTGTGATGGCCTGCGGTGGGGATAGGTAGACCCTACATTGACTGAAACCATAAATTGCCGTCCAGCATTCACTTGGAAATTGCAAGCCTGCAATAGACTCCAGAGTTCTAAAACTGTTACAGATAGATTGTTCCCGAGCGATTATTGCCTAGGAGGGGGAAATAATACCCTGGCACTCCTCCATTTCAAGTTATCTTTTATGTTAAATGTAAAATATTAAGTAGCACATTATTTTTTGTATTATAAAACTACAAAATGTCATGATTTTGAGAAAAATATCATAGGTAGTTCATGGTTATGATACTCCGTTACTAAATCCGGTTAGTAAATAGGTTATGCATATCTTTTTGAGCAGCTGGATTATCTCAGAGCCTTAGTCTAACACAGTGTTGTCATTGACAGTTCCCAATAAAATGTGGTGGGAGAGAATGTTTGTCTTCCTTAACGTCACTCTGTGTTATCAACCAGGTGGGTTCTCCTGTATTGTTTTGGAGAAGCAATACTATTGTTAAAAAGTAATTCATGTTATTATTTATCCCAGAGCACCCTATACAGAATTGTGTATTATAACTGCACAAAATTGCTAATGAACACCTGCAGCCATCCAAAAGGAGGTGTCCCTTGGGATTCCCCAAAGTAAAATTTTGAGTACTTTATAGATAATTTTAAATTTGCTCATCCCAAACATATCCTTTAAATTTAGTAAAAATATGTCAAGCTTTTATATTTTTCACTTTTTTTAACAGAAAGAAGACAAACAGATATCATTAAATGAATGTAAATGAGGCATGCATCTCATTGTATAAGGCGTACTCATTGCAGGGTCGAACTTACATGGCTCCGTATGTATGCAGAGCATTGAAGAGAGCTCAGTCAGATAAGTGATTTATAAAGACATGAAATAAGATGAATAGAAATTAGAGAACAGTAATGTGAAAAGAAAACTCACCATGGCACCATCTAAAATACTGTATAAAATATTTGAAAACACCACCTGCTGCCATTTACTTGATAAACAACGATTGCACGCGAGATAGTTCCTTCTTTGGGGGGAAAACCATTTTCAGTGATTACCTAGTTTTTCTTTACTGCTTACTCTTTATAGGCAACTAAACCCTTTGTGCTTTTTTAGGATAATAGGATCTATATCCTACTCTTTTGCAAGTAATATCTACACATAAAATTTTTATATATTTGTCCAATTAATCTTTTGATATGATGATGATGATTCATTTTATAGATGACTAATAGCTGATGCTTGGTTGACTTGAACTTCTCAAGGTCAGATCTAGACAGAAGCAGAGCCAAGATTCTCAGCTACCTCCATTTGACTCCACATCTCAGAATCCTGACATCACCACCCTAAACATATGAACAATACATGGTTCCTGTATTCAGTAAAATTACAAACTAGTGCTTCAAGCATGAAGAAAACATATGTGAGTCTAAGGAACCAATAGTACCATTAACATTTACCTTGGGCTATTAGATAAAGGGCCAGACTCGTCTGTCAGCATCTTTGGCCACAATTCCAAATGAGTAACAGCCATCATTAGCATCTTCTTTGGAAAATAACCACACAATATGCACACAATATACAAACTTCTCTGGTATTCCCAGAATCACTGTCAGCCCTCCTCCAGGGATCTGTAAACACACAGCAGTGTAAGCACAAATGTCTCTCCCTGGAGAATTGAAACTTTCTGCAGATCACCAAGACTGGTGTGGCCAATGATTTTAGGTTTTTTTTCTCCCTAGGAAACTCTGTCACTTTCCTTCAATCTCCCGTGACATTTTTTAAGCTAACATATCTCTGTGGCCAGTCAGCATGGCTTGTCCAGCAGCTGTCACTTTGCAGCAATCAGTGGTCATGTTTTATTGCAGTAGGTTGTATTTCCTTGTAACAATTATCTCTAAATTCAACCTTCAGCAAAGTCTTTTAGATCTCATGACAGAACATGATGTTGTTGAAATTAACTGAAAAAATAGCAGAATGAAATCCACATCTTTCTACATTGCTCATTCCTGGGCAACTTAAGATAATATGACAAAAGTAAATTTGAAAGAATAATAGACTAACATTGATATATAACACAGATATGTTATTATAATATATGGGGCTCATTATGTTAATAGATTCATGAGGTCATACAAATTATATAATATGTAAATTACATCTCTTTAAAAAAAATAATGTGGGGCACCAATTTGGGAACCATGCATTAAGAAAATATGTAAATGTTCAATTATTTTTTTCATAAATAGACTAACAAATACTATGGCAGTTTTACACTTTTTTAAGTAAAAAGAAAGGGGGCAGCCATTTCCTAGAAGAATTGTTTCTCCCATTTTGTACTACCATGCATCTTTAACTTGGTGTTTTCATTTGAATGAGGCTCAGAGGCTTACCAACAACATTTTAAGATCAGAAATTCAGTTTCATCTGAATTAATAAACTGCTGATGCATTCACATATAAATAATATGCATATATCTATGTCTGTGTATATGTCTGTGTCAGCCTCATTTCTAACTCTTTATCTGTATATAATAACAGCAAATTTTGTATTAGAGCAGGTATATTACAACAGAAACCCATGTCGATTCATCAGGGAGCTCACTTCCTGGTAGCAAAGTGCCAGAGTCATAAAGGAGAAGATTATTTAGTGGATATGGAAACAATAATAGAAGTATTGTGGAACTGATAAACATTTAATTTAGCCCATGAAGAAGCTTAATGAATCATCCTGTCTACTGAGAATGAAATTCCCTTCTCATTTTCAGAGTTCTCTTACCTCCCTGGAATAGCACCATGTAAACACAGTGAGGTTTTGGCAACTGGACCCCACTTTTTATATTTTACAAATAAATCTCTCATTATAAACACATTTTTATGCAGCCATTTTGATATTCATGCATCAACTATAGTTTTTTTTTCACATTAATTAGCTGTCAGGTATGCCTCCCTAAGACTTTATCCTACTCATACGTTTCTTGAATTCTTCTACCAAACATCTGTACCTACAACATCAGGCCTTGATGCATTCTCGTCCTGTATCTCAGGGCCTCTTGGTATTCAGTCCCATCTTTCTAGCCAACAGGTATAAGTTACACTAGATGATTGAGGTCATACTTGGACCTCATGGCTCAGAGATATTCTATCTCAGTTTATCATGATTTTACATGAAGTCTGTATTGAATAGAGAGAAAGAATGTGGAAAATTCTCCATTATTTTACTTTAAAACACAACCCCTATGACATTTTTTTCATAGTTAGCATTGTGCAAGGGTGTTTATAGAAGGTTTGAAAATAATAACAGAATTTTTTTCTTTCAATCTCTGCCCATATGCCTTTCTATTTTTTTTTTTTTTTTATTAAATCATCCTATAATGTGCTGGTTTTATATGTAATTTGAAATATTTTCATCAAACTGGTTAACATAGCCTTCATGGCATTTTCTTAGTTTTTGTGTTAAGACATGTATATAAAGTGTGACTCTCAGCCTCTTTTCTCATTAGGCAGAGTCCAATTCCAACGCTCTTGAATTTGGTCAGGCCCGGTGGCTTGCTTTGGCAGACATGACACTGTGATAATTCCAAGCCTAGGCCTCAAAAGGTCTCTCACGATTTTCGTCTCCCTTTTGAAAATGTGCTCAGTAGCTGTGTGAAAAATTCTGGGCTAGTGTGATGGATGATGAAAACCTGTGGCTCAGTTACCGTCCTCTCACCAGCCGACTGCTGGCTAGCCCCCTCGTCAGCGCCACCTCGCGGAATGCTGCGCAACAGGTGAAGGGATGAGCTTCGCTGAGGCTGGAACCGTCGGCGGAACCCAGAGAAAACTGCTGACTCATGGAATCAGGAACTAGGTCAAGGTTGCTGTTTCAAGCCACCAAGCGTTGCGGTTTATATCTCCATTTTGCATATGACTCCCCGTGATAATATCCTGTAGGTGAAGATCTTCTGCCTAGCTCTGCATGCAGGTTAGAAGAAAGATCATAACCATCCCTTTCCCAAAACTACTTCTGGGGGAGATGCTATGTTGAAGGTTTATAGGAATTGCTGCGTGAGCAGCCTATTCCTCCCAAGTTAACTGACCAAGAGCAGCCAAGTTCTACGGTCTCCTCAGACTCCCAGGGAAGCCCAGATGTCTGCAGTCCTTAGTTATTTCTTGTAGCCCACCACCTTTAACAGAAAAAGGGGCCTGAAGTTTTTATTAACTTAAGATGGTTCTTTAGGACATTGGTCCAACCTCTCCTCGGTTTTCTGGCTCTGTGAATAAAAAGTTGCTTTCCTTGCCCCAGCACCTCTTCTCTGGACTTGCTGACTGACCCGCGGCGAATGGTGTGAGCTTGAACTCAGTTGCTTTATCTTGTATTGCTGATAAGGAATGATGAGGGCCGTGCATTTTGCTGTTATTTAGAGGAGACGGTATTGACTGGGTACATTGTCAGTCTTCAAATTGGAAATACATTTGTGTACCTGTATTTTAAAGGATAGACAGATCGTGGAAATTGGAGGAGAATAGAGAAGAAGGTAGAAATAAAAGTCCAGGGCCTCAAATAAGGGGATGTTTATAGAAAAAAGCTCGGACCTAATTGCTGATTTTATTTTTTTTTCCATTTTAATTTATTTTTTATCAAGTCATTTGTACATAGACCATACACATATTTACGTCATCATGGGATTCGTTGTGTTGATTATTTGTACAAATTGGAGTGCTTACATGCTACTAATCAACATAGCTTTCACCTCATTTACCCAATTACAGCATTAAGAC
>CAUYRH010094172.1:0-17890 GCA_963574655.1 Perodicticus potto
CCAATTCCTGGGCTCAAGTGAGTCTTCTGCCTCTGCCTCCCAAGTAGCTGGGACTACAGGCGCCTGCCACAACGCCTGGCCATTTTTTGGTTGCAGCCATCATTGTTGTTTGGCAGGCCCAGGCTGGATTCGAACCCGCCAGCTCAGGTGTACGTGGCTGAAGCCTTAGCCTGTTGAGCCACAGGCGCCAAGCCTACTTCTAAGAGTTTTGTAGTAGAATTATTGGTGTTTTCCAGATATACAATGTGGCTCATCAAGTAGGGTGCCGGCCCCATATACCAAAGGTGGCGGGTCCAAACCCAGCCTCGGCCAAACTGCAATACAGGAAAAATAGCTAGGCATTGTGGTGGGTGCCTGTAGTCCCAGCTACTTGGGAGGCTGAGGCAAGAGAATTGCCTAAGCCCAGGAGTTGGAGGTTGCTGTGAGCTGTGTGACACCACAGCACTCAACCGAGGGTGATAAAGTGAGACTCTGTCTCTACAAAAAAAAAAAAAAAATTTGGGAGTGTAGCATGGTGGAGCATATTTGCAATCCTGGCACTCTGAGAGACCAAGGCAGGCAGATTTCTTGAGCTGAGGAATTCAAGATCAGCCTGAGCAACAGCAAGACCCCATCTCTATTAAAAATAGAAAAACCAATGCAGAGGATCACGTCACCCCAAGAGTTTGAGGTTTCTTTGTGGTATGATGATGCCATGGCTCTCTACCCAGGGCAACAGAGTAAGACGCTGTCTCAAAAAAAAAAAAAAAATTCAGTTTCCTCTTGGTCATTGCTAGTATATAAAAACAGAGTTCATTTTATCTGGTTTTTTTTTTTTTTTTTATATCCTGCCACCTTGCTGAATACGAATTAGGTCTAGTAACTTTTTTTTTTTTTTGAGACAGAGCTTCAAGCTGTCACCCTGGATAGAGTGCAGTGGCATCACAGCTCACAGCAATCTCCAATTCCTGGGCTTGAGCAAGTCTGCCTCCGCCTCCCAAGTAGCTGGGACTACAGGCGCCCGCCACAACACCTGGCTATTTTTTTTTATGTTGTTGTTGTTGCAGCCGTCATTGTTGTTTGGCAGGCCCAGGCTGGATTCAAACCCACCAGTTCAGGTGTATGTGGCTGGCGCCTCAGCTGCTTGAGCCATAGGCGCTGAGCCAATGCCTGGCTATTTTTAAAGATGAGGTCTCGCTTTGGCTCAGGCTGGTCTTGAACCTGTGAGCTCAGGCAATCCACCTGCCTTAGCCTCCCATGTACTAGGATTATAGGAGTGAGCCACCACCCCAGTCTCGAATGATATTTTAGAAGAAGCCTGCCAAACATCTGCCTGAGCATGCCCCCACGCCCCTGGTGGTCACTCAGGGGACCCCATCCAGGCCCTGTTCCCAGAGCACCCAGATATATGGCCTCAGGGGTCCAATTCCACTGATTTGCTTCCAACAGAAATGGTAAATATGGGCGTGGCATACCCAGTGCTCTCCAGTTCCCAGTCGAAGCTGGACAAGGCTCATTCTTCACACATGTGGAAGGAACTGCTTCCATCACTGAGCCAAATGCTTGGAAGGACTAAGAATAAGCTCAGTTTTCTCCCATCCAGGCCCAACCCTGCTTAGCTTCAGGGATCAGATGAGATTGGGCAAGCTTAACTTTAAGTACCCTTTGGCTAAAAACCATCTGGGACTGGCTTGGTGCCCATAGCCCAGTGGTTAGGGCGCTGGCGACATGCACCAGGGCTGGTGGGTTCGAACCCGGCCCGGGCTTGCTAAACAATAATGACAACAACAACAACAAAATAGCTGGGCGTTGTGGTGGATGCCTATAGTCCCAGCTACGTGGGAGGTTGAGGCAAGAGAATCACTTATGCCCAAGGGTTTGAGGTTGCTGTGAACTGTGACACCACAGCACTCTACCGAGGGTGACATAGTGAGACTCTTATCTCAAAAGTAAAAAAAAATCTAGGACTATTTGTGGCAAAAGGAATATGACCCTTGAAGAGTGGAATTTTGGCAGGTGCAGTGGCTTGCCCTGTTATCTCAGCACTCTGGGAGGTGGAGGCATGAGGATTGCTTTAGCCTAGGAGTGCAAAACCAGCCTGGATGACAGAGTGAGACTCCATCTCTAAAACAAATGAAAAAAAAATCAGCCAGACGTTGTGGTGGGCGCATATAGTCCCAACTATTCAAAAGGCTGAGGCAAGAGGATGGCTTGAGCCCAGGAGTCTGAGGTTGTTGGAGCTGGGATCATGTCACTGCACTGTAATCCAGGAAACAAAACAAGACTCTGCCCCACTCCTAAAAGGGACAGAAAGGAGTGAAATTTTAGTTCAGCGTGTGTGTGTGTGTGTGTGTGTGTGCGCGCGCATGTGTGTGCCCATGCGCATACAAGTCTGTGGCATTTGTGTTCAGGAAGACCAATACCTGCATACTGAGAACTGTCAGATTGGTGAGTGCATCCAAGTTCTGAAGTTTAGTAATTTTGTTTTTCCCCAAAAACAAACTCTCTAGGCTGGTCAGTGTGTCGATGTTCTCAATTGCCTGTGAAAAGGACAGAGGAGTGGTCAGCGCCATGCAGCCAACAAGCTAACTGGGTGGGGTGAGTGCCCGGCCCGGGGACAAAGCTGCCTGGGGTTAGCTCTGCAATGTCAGGCAAGTTACTTGTCTGCTCTGGAAACTTTGCAGGGAAATCTTAAAGAACAATATGAAAAGCAAGAAAAATGCCGGAGAGTCCAAGGCTCTGTTTCTTGCACTCCCAATCTCATGTTCCCAGAGCTCTGGGGTTGTGGGACAGTGTGGAAACCTGGGCACTGGCAGGTCTCTTAATGCCCTCTCAGTCCTGAACTGCTGAGTTGAGAAATCATTGCAATGCTCTACACCAGGCGTCCTCAAACTTTTTAAACAGGGGGCCAATTCACTGTCCCTCAGACCACTGGAGGGCCGGACTATGGTTTAAAAAAAAAACTATGAACAATTCTTATGCACACTGCACATATCTTATTTTGAAGTAAAAAACAAAACGGGAACAAATACAATTCACACCAACTCATGCGGCCCGTGGGCCGTAGTTTGAGGACCCCTGCTCTACACACTATTCACCATAACGCACTCCACGAACCTCTGTTTGTACCGAACTGAGATGCTGGAGGTTCTGACCCTGAGTCTTTAAAATCCTGGAATGCCTACTTAGGCTTCAAGGCTAGGTGCTCTCACACCATGGTGACTGCCCCTTCTGCACAGTTCCCACACCTTCCCTGCCTCCCCTTGGGTCCTCTACTCAGCCACAGACCCAGCACAGGCAGGGACAACACTGTCCTACCTGGTCATCCCAGGCTCCCTGTGTAGAGTGGGTTGTTTACAACTTGTTACTGACTCCAGGCTGCCTCTTGTCTAGAGTATGTCATTCTTCAAGTATTTCAGCAGACAAAATAACCAGACTAAGCAGGTGCTAGCAAAGTGGATCCTCTAGCAAGCGCAGAAAGTGCATCTCAGCTTGCCCATCACAGTAGACTTGGCTGTGGGTGTGGGGAAGGGCCACCTCAAAGGCTGTATTAATTTGTGATGAGCCACGGTTCTCCTAGAAAGTTCCATAGTGAGGTACTTGATAAATGCTGACATCTGGGCTGCTCTAGAGTTTTAAATGTGCTGCTTTGCTATTTGTGGCCACGAGATCTCTAACAATAACTGCCAAGAGACTCTTGCCAAAACCAGCCTCCTTTGGTCTGTACCCTGCCCAAGCTCTCAAGGCCCAGCAGGACAGACCAAGGTGTCCCGTAACATTTCCAGCAGTCACATGGTGGTGGTGGGGAGTGGCACTGGAAACTCAGGGTGGGGAGGATGCTTGACTGAGCCTCCACATGAGCCTGAGGGAAACGTGGGCTCTGTGCCAAGCCCCGTTAAGAGCCCTGTGTGGGGCTCAGGGGGGTCATCTGGCTGGTGAAGTGTGCATCCCTGCGCATGGGAACCAGGCTGCTTCCTACCTGGCAGGTCCAGCGCCAGTCCTTTAGGGATGGCTTCCCAGGCTCTCCTCCAGCAGATGCCAGAGACCGTGACACCAGCTGTGAGCCAGCTGGTGAAGGGCCTACTCTTGCATCTGGGAGCACTGTGCTGCATCACTTTCAAGTCTCTTATCCCCACTCTGCCCCACAGCTTCAGTGTCAAATGGATCCTGGAGAACAGCTCTAATCAGGCTGGGGGATGCACCCCAGGGTATGGAGGGTTTCAGCAGCAAGACTCTTTCTAAAGCCCCTGGTGAGGACATCAGAGCAGTGAAGTGACCCCTTTTCTGTGCTTGGGAAACCCATCTCTAAGGGGCATGGTGGAAAGCCCGGCCATGAGCACATGTGAAAGCAGAAAACCAGTGTTCTGGGTTGGCTGTTTGGCCTTGGGCTGGACACAACTGGAAAGGACTGAGTCACAGTCATGATGTGGACGGGGAGCAGCTAACATCCATGTGCAGAGGCGAGGCAGGACTACTCTGTTTGGGCCAGTATTCCTACTGGTGCTGACTTCCAGCTAGTCTTTTTTTCTTAAAAGAATAATTTCCCTGTTTATGAAAAAATTCACAGCACCATCAGAAAATAAAAGCCAGCCACACGCCCACACGCATCCCTGCCTCACCCACACGCAGCCTAAGGACTCCAGGCAGCGCGGCTGTACCTACCCGGATGCGGTTGGACCCCAACTCCAGCATCTGCAGCTGATGCAAGTTGCTTACATTCTCAATTTTATTGATTTTATTGTTGACCAAGAAGAGTTTTTTCAGTCGTGTCAACTTGTCAATCCCTTCAATGTTTCTCAACAGATTAAAAGAAATATCTAGAACCCTGGGAATAAAGAAAACGTTTTTTAAAAAATGAACTTAGGATGCATAGAATTTAGCTAAGTTGGAGGTGGCATCACCACCCAGGGGACCACAGGGCCATGTGCCCAGGGCCTGGGGAGAGAAGATGGCAGCTACAGCCCCAGGTGGCCTGGCTCTTAGTGCTGTGTGTGAATTAGAAACCATGTTTCCTTTACAGCTATGTCCATGGCAGGACCTAACTTCAGGCTCTGCACACAGAAGGGACTGGAAAAGTACTAAATTAAAAGCAAAACAAAAATCAACAAGCAACAAAGAGGCAGAAGTCCAGGTAAAGTTATACCTAGGACTTGACTCCTAAAATTAGAAATATCACTTATTCTTTCATTTAAAAAAAAGTTCAGGCTCGGCGCCTGTGGCTCAATGGGCTAAGGCGCCAGTCATGTACACCTGAGCTGGCGGGTTCAAATCCAGCCTGGGCCCACCAAACAACGATGACGGCTGCAACCAAAAAATGGCCGGGCGTTGTGGGGCACCTGTAGTCCCAGCTACTTGGGAGGCGGAGGCAAGAGACTTGCTTGAGCCCAGGAATTGGAGGTTGCTATGAGCTGTGATGCCACAGCACTCTATCCAGGGTGACAGCTTGAGGCTCTGTCTCCAAAAAAAAAAAAAAAAAAACAAAAAACAAAAAAACTGCTTGGTGGGGAGGTGCCTGTGGCTCAGTGAGTAGAGCGCCGGCCCCACATACCAAGGGTGGAGGGTTCAAACCCAGCCCCGGCCGAACTACAACAACAAAAAAGAGCTGGGTGTTGTGGTGGCGCCTGTAGTCCCAGCTACTCGGGAGGCTGAGGCAAGAGAATCACTTAAGCCCAGGAGTTGGAGGTTGCTGTGAGCTATAACGCGACAGCACTCTACCAAGGGCGACAAAGTGAGAGTCTCTAAAAAAAAAAAGAACAAAAAAACTACTACCCTGAATATTCCACAATGAAGTTACTAGTTGTGAGAATTTTAAATTTAAAAAATCGGAGGTGACAATAAGCAATGGTGATGAGAGGGTTTGGGGAACTGAGACAATTAAAAAGCTTTGAACAGAGCCAAGTAAGTTTCCTCAGTTTCCTCCTATTTTAACCCACTTCTGGAGACCACAAAAGGTTTAATAAAATAGCAGATGTAGATCTATGAAAACTTAAAATGGTTCCATGAGCCATTTGTAAATGGAATTTGATTTATTTAAATAAATATTTACTGAAGGAGGCTCAGCTCCTGTAGGTCAGTGGTTAGGGCGCCAGTCACATACAATGGAGCTGGGGGATTCAAATCCAGTCCAGGCCTGTCAAACAATGACAATGACAAAAAAATAGCCAGGCATTGTGGTGGGCAACTGTAGTCCTAGCCACCTGGGAGGCTGAAGCAGGAGAATTGCTTAAGCCCAAGAGTTTGAGGTTGCTGTGAGCTGTGACGCCATAGCACTCTACGGAGTGCGACAAAGTGAGACTCTCTCTCAAAATAAATAAATAAATAAATATTTACTGAAAAAAAAAAGATTTTATTCCTGTGTTTTGTTTTTTTGAGACAGAGTCTCATGATGTCACCCTCTGTAGAGTGCAATGGTGTCAAAGCTCACAGCAACCTCCAACTCTAGGGCTTAAGCGATTCTCTTGCCTCAGCCTCCCAAGTAGCTGGGACTACAGGTGTCTGCCACAATGCCGGCTATTTTTTGTTGTTGTCATTGTTGTTTAGCTGGTGCTGCCAGGTTCAAACCACCAACCCCAGTATATGTGGCTGGTGCCATAACCACTGTGCTATAGGCACTGAGCCGTATTTCTTTGTTTCTTAATAAATGCTATTTGGAAGAATATCTTAAGCCCTCTGGCAAAGGAATCTCCTCAATTTACATACACAAGGTGTGTGTGGGGGTGTACAATGAGATGACTCCAGCCTTGTAATGGAAACAAATGTGATATAGTGTAGTCCAACCCCTTCATTATACACAGAGGGAAGCTGAGGCCCAGAGAACTTGTTCATCATTTGCCTGGTTACTAATTAAGACAGATCCCACAAGTCATGGGCATTCCTCCCAGGACACTGAACTTCTTCTCTCCATTTGGAAAGGCACACAGAAAGGGACTGAGGAGACCCGACTGAATACCCTTCTTCCTACAATGGCCCAATTCTGTCTCCTCTGCCTCACCCTAATCCTGACCAACCCTATTAGAGACCCTATCCTTAGAGAAAATCTAGGTATCTGATTCCATGTGAACTTGAGAGGGCATTCATTTTGAATTATTTTTTGAGAGGAGAGTCTCACTCTGTTGCCCTGGGCAGAGTATGGTGGTATCACAGGTCACAGCAACCTCAAACTCTTGGACCTGAGCAATCCTCTTGCCTCAGCCTCCTGAGTAGCGGGGGACTACAAGCATGTGCCACTATGCCTGGCTAGTTTTTCTATTTTTAGAGATGGGGTCTTGCTCTTGTTCAGAAGACTGGTCTCAAATTCCTGAACTCAGGCAATCCACCCACCTCAGCCTCCCAGAGTACAGGCATGAGCCACTGTGCACAGCCTTCGTTTTGAATTTTTTAAATACCTGTATTATTATCACAATTATAAAGTTTCTGATGCTGCCTTAAATTTCATACCCAAGATCTCCTTCACCTTACCCCAGTGCAGACCACAGACAAGAAACCAGCCACTAACCCCCTGCCCAAGGTGACTGCTGAGTAGTGAGAGATCAGCCCTGCTTACTGACAAAAAAACAAAGGCTAATCTTACACCTCAAAATCTAGGCTCTAAATGCAGTGGGAGCTTTATCTTTTGAAACTTATGCCTGTAAAGGGCAGGCCTGGCTAATGAAGTTGGGAACCACTCCAAATCTTGATGACAGCTACCCTCTTTGTATGACAAGGTCATTAACACCTGGTAGAGCTTAACTCTTAAGTGCCTACACTCCAGCTGGTCGTTTCCCAATTCAAGACTTTGACTTAGGGGGAAAAAAATATCTAAACATGAGAAACTGTAGATAAAAATGCAGATGGTTAAAAAAATGAGAAGAAAGGTAAAACTTACATAGAAAGAGCAAAAAGATTGCATCTAAGGTATTAACCCATGTGTAAAAAACTAACAGTTCCATATAAATATATGGGGGTGGGGGGAAGTCATGCTCGCTTTGACAGCACATACACTAAAACTAAAAAAGTATATGATTAGCATGGCCCCTGCACAAGGATGATAGGCAAATTTATGACAGTCCATTTAAAAAAGAAAAAGAAAGCCCATTAAAAAACACTGTATTTTTCTAAAAGAAATTTTACAGACCCCATCAAAATTGTGAAAGCAGTTTCCTTCAAAAATATACATCATCTAAATTGGGCGCTATGGCTCACACCTATAATCCCAGCACTTGGGAGGCTGAGGAGGGCTGATTGCCTGAGCTTACAGGTTCGAGACCTGCCTAAGCTAGAGCAAGACCTTGTCTCTAAGGAAGATTCTTACTATGTCGCCCTCGGTATACTGCCATGACGTCATAGCTCACAGCAACCTCAAACTCTTGGGCTTAAGTGATTCTCTTTCCTCAGCCTCCCAAGTAGCTGAGACTACAGGCACCCGCCACAACGCCCAGCTATTTTTTTGTTGTTGCAGTTGTGTAGGTGTCCCAGCCAGGTTCAAACCCACCACCCTCAGTATATGTAGCCACCATAACCACTGTGCGACAGGCGCCAAGCCGTTTTTCCTAACTTTTAGAACCTAACTCTGGTATGTCTGGGAGGTCATGAAGTTGATCAGCACCAACCGGACAGACATGCTAAGCTGGGGGTCCACCTCACACTTCCAACTGCAGCACTGGCAATCCTGTACTAGGCAAGCCAAGCTCAAGCTTCAACAGAGGCTCCGTGTTGAGTAAGTCCCCACACTCTGAACATGTGCCCACAGCTGCAAGAATAGCCAAACTTCTACCAATCTACGTCTCGGGATGCCTGTGGAGGTCACAGAAGAAAAATCACTATTGAAAACTGTTAATTACTGTGCAAACTGAAGCCACCAATGACAATTTATAGCATGGCTTTGTCAGAGTGCGGAAAACATACACCAGTAAGCTAAATAAGGCTTATGCATGCATTTACAGTGCATCTTGTTTCCAAAAATATCAGATGAAGTAATACCAAGCCATATGACAGAAGAATAAATTTAAAGATCACACCGCCACACACACTAGGCACAGCCCCAGATTCACATCAATATGCTATTTTTTTTAACGCACCTACTACTCTGATGGGATCAGAATTGGCTCAGTTTTTCATGAGAGGTTTCTACCTCTCTCTTCTATAGAGATAGCTAGAGTTTCCCATCTACACAGATGAGAGATAGGCAGACAGGAATCTATAAAAGGTTCTAAGACAGCGGTTTTCAACCTGTCGCGACCCCTTTTTAACAATGAAAATACACTGTGGCTTTAGGAAGGTTGAGAACCACTGCTCTAAGAAAAAAAAAAATTCTCAGGGCTACTAATCCTGTTCCATTGCCTTTTCAGTAACCAGTCACAAATGGGAGCAGAACTTATAAAGGGAAGGCTTATCAGGAAGTGTTGACACAACATAAACAAGACTGCGGGCACCACACCAAGGGAGGAAACCACAATTATACCATTCTTGACTTAGATGCACTTTCGCTTTAAAACTTCCAGATGGAAAAGTCAGTGGTGAGATTTGACACTGAAATCTCCAAGACTCATTCCTTCAACAAAACGCGCTGAAAGGTGGGAAGGGAGAGCAGTCGTCACACTGGAGACAAATCTTAACAGCATTAAGACTCTCTGCTTTAAAAGTTTCCCCATCACTGCATTTTTTTTTCCACTAACAAAGATGTTGTCAGAAATGACAATTTTTTGTGTCCCCTGATGATGCCTCACTAGCATTTGGTTATAAGCCATAAAGCAGGAATAATATCAGCCTGTCAGGAGTCTCGCTAATGCCCAGTTTCCCCCTAGAGAGAATTCCTGTCAAATCTAATGAGAGCTCCAAAGGCCCTCTCTACAATATAATGAGCACTTAGGCCATGCTGGTGATCAGGCGGCAAAAAGCATCAATTTGAGCCTAGCTACACCCGGGGGGCCAGACGTCACCAGTTTTAATAAGAATTATGATTACTAGCTGCACCAAATGCCTCCTCAGAACTTATTATTAATGTGTGACATTCAGAAGGATGTTTTTCAAATGTAAGGCCACTTTAAACTGAATTATAACACTACTTTGCACACCACTCTAGTTAAGGGTCTGTCAGCATTTACAATAAAAACTAAATTTCAGGGGGTTTAATACCTTGTTACTATGAAGAACATGGTATCTCTCAGATTTTTACATTTTTCAAATTACTGAGCCAAGCCCACAAAGAGGTCATTCTCCATGTACCCTCTAAGAACCCAGAAAAATTACACACGTCTTTTAGTTCTCCCAGTAAACCTAGCACCAGCAAACAACACCACATTGAAGTGGTATTCCCTAGTAAAAGTCAATGAGATTATTAAATCCTTTGAATTTATGGTTGGAAGAAAAAACTCAGTCTCCTCTTACTCTTCTCGAGTATTTGTTACCAAAAATATACCCTTCAGGATAACTTAAAAAAAAAAAGAAGTTCTAGGTTAGAATTCCTAGCCCAAGTTTATTTGCATAATTCATTTAAATGACCATACATGCTAGTCATAGATCTTCTAGCCCATTTATTATCAGCAAGTTACAATTGCCTCAATAAGCCACTAGCCACCGAAACACACAAAAACAAAACCATACACCCAACATAAACTAGGATACCAACTTTGCAAATCAGGATAAAATCAGTACTTTAAAGGCCCAATTATTTTATTAATGAAAGGCCCTGAATGTGTAACTATCTCTCTTTCCAAACACATACCTGAGAACAAATCTAATGTACACGATAACTTAACACTACGAAATCTATGATGAATTAAAAATCAAAGAGTGCAGAGTTACAAAAGCAGAATTCAACTCTGAAACATACTTGCTTAATGAAAGTCTTTGAATATAAGGAAGATCTGAAGGCTGAACTAATCAATTTCTCCACTGTGCCCCAGCCGGTCAGCCATGCTCTTTAATTTAATGAAACAAGGGTTTGAGATGAAATACCAAATATACATCAAGTAAGAATTGTATTGTTGCACTTTGAAATGTGTCCAACTGTGCAACTTCATCTGATGATAATTTTTTAAGAGGCAATCGATTTCTAAAAGACTTATTGTACCAGCCAGCGTCTTGATGAAAAAGTGAATGTCAGCATATCTCCAGAATACTTACACCCTTCCATTAATGCTTTCTTTGGCAGACAATGACTACTCAATCGAGGGTCCTTTGGGCTGAGCAATCATTTAGCTTTTCTTCTCTTATGAGGTCCTTAGTGCCTTGTTCCAGCTCAATACTCTTTTTATACACCATTATAGTAGCCATAAGTGTGAATTTTATGGGAACTTGCAAACTCATAGTCATAGCTAGAGCTTTCCAGTCACTAATCTTTTTAAGCTTTTAAAACCACCAGAACTGAAGCACTTCCAACATATGCTCTGGCCATAAAAGGATGCTTTTTTTCACATCAAAACTGCAACAACTGAGAAATTTTTCAAAAATTTGCTTGCTGATAAGCCACTAATAATCCTGAGTGTTGCTATATGCTACCTAAAAGCAGAGTCCGCCACAGATAGGAATATCTGTTGACCCTGATGAAAGAAACTCCTCAGCACGCTTCTTTCCTTCCACAGGTCCACACTTCCCTCCAAAACAGCACAAAAAACATTACTCTGAACTTCAACAACTCTACAGAATACCCAGATCTTTCAAAAGGACAGTAAATCTATCTAGATGGAAGAATAAACTTAAGAGTCTCAACTCTTCTCTCCCTATAAATAGGCTAGTTTACATTTCCAAAATGCCTCTCACTTAGTCACTTAAACTCTCCATAATTGTCTAGAGGTAACCCTTGCTGCAGACTACTACCAAGTCACAAAAAGAGAGAAACCAAAGCAGAAAAATTGCATATGTATCCCATCCCCCAGAGCCCACTATTGAGAACAAAGCCAATATTGTAAAATCAAATGAACTGATTCTGCATTTGTGCTTGAGGTTTAACTAAAGCTTACCTGTTTATGCATTTCAATGTTTAATCCATATGACATTTCATAGTACTGTAAAAAAAAAAAAAAAAAAAATCAAGCATTTCATTAAATTGCATTTTTTATAATGCTAAGACACGTTTGCTAATATCACATGGAAAGGGGACAACTACAATCTTTGATACCTACCATCACATAGTGCCTCTGCATTTCTGTCTTTTCACTTGCCAGTTTCTCACATTCCAATTTAAGGCTATGAAAACAAAACAGGCAACTTAATGTAAACATTATGTCACTTGTTTTAACATCTGCCTCACATATTTGCACTTCAAGTAAAAACACAGACCAATTTGGAAAAGCCATAAAAACTATCTAGGTAAACACCCAAAAACTTTGTCCTTACATTTAATAGGGGAAAGTAATAATGTGAACAGTAACCCTTCAGCTATCATTCTTTTTCTTCTTTTTTTTTTCTTGATGAGATGCTAAGAATGAAAAATCTGTTAAAACCTGTCTGATTCCTGCTCATGGTCATCTGTTCTCTATCTCCCTGCATCAAAGTGTGTTTTCTGGACTCCAAACTTGGGCCTTTGCACAATCTTCAGGCTTAGGCACAAGCTCTATCATTGTTCCTAACTCAATCTTTCAATCTCCAAAATATGTCAAGTAGCTACTGCAATAAAGTGGGCTGAAGTTCTTCCTGCTCCGTAAACATAGTGTGCAAGTATGCTTCAAGCTCCAGAGGTATTATCTACAAGTAGATAAAAGGTCAAAATCAGAAAACCCCTAACAAAATAAGAAAATTCACACCTAAGGAACTGAGCTTCATCTATATCCTTTCTCACAAGCACAACAAAAGTAAAAATTGCAGTTCATTTATATCTCAGCTCACATCAGCCACAAATTCATAAAAGCAAGAGAAAGAAATTAACCTTTGGGGGAAGTTCATTGTGGACAAGGTACTTTACAAAATAGCTTTCATTTATAAATCCTTTGAAGACAGGTATCATAACATGAAAAAACTAACATTGAGATGGATAGAAATGTGACTCCACTCTCTTGTTCTACCCAAGTCAACCCAGAATGACGCCAAAGCAGGTGAGCTCCCCTCCATACTATACACCTCCTCATCATCACCAATGATGGCCACTGCTGAAAGCATCCAGCTTTCCTACTGGACTTTGCCTCCAACAACCCAATTCTCTAGTATGGCAAACAGTGATTTCAACATGGCTTTGCTTGCCTGAACCCCTACTTCAGGGCTGAAGCATCGATTGAACCAATGTTTCAGCTCAGCCTGTTGAAAAATAAATAAATAAAGTGCAAATATTGACGGTTCTCATGCAACTCCTAAAGATACAAAAAAGGACTCCCCGGAACAGCAGCAAACGGGTAAAAAGGAAACAATGGGAGGAGGAGGAGACAAGAGAAGGGGCGGCGGGGAAGAGCCAGGCAAGGGGGTAATGTGAATGACAGGTCTTAACTGTGACTCCACACGCCACCACCTGGACGAAAGAACTAAGTACAACCGCCGCCGCCGCCACTAGGCTGGGAGACAAGGGGCACCGGGCTGCCCGCGCGTTCACTCGCCGGGTACAGCCGGACACGCACCTGTGATACTGTGCCTGCAGGAACTGGAATTCCTCCTTAATCCGGTCCAGGGATTCTGGGATAGTGAACTTGAAGGGCTGGCCCGCAGCCTGGTGCGGCGTCTGGAGGCGATCAGCGAGGGGAACCGAGGGACGGGAACGCGGGTAGATAGATAAAAGTCAAGTCAGAGAAGGAGCGGGTGGGACATAAACAAAAATAAAGTTGGAAGTGGCAGAAAATGGAACCCCAAACACGTGTTTGCGCTTCATTTTAGGGACAGAGAAAGTGGACCTTTCCCTCAGCTTCTAAAGAAACTATGAATGTCTTCCTGCCCCCAGGGTGGATCGCGCTAAGTGCGCCAGGGTCACACGGCCAGAGGGAAGGGGGCTCCCCGGAGGCCAGGGAGGACCAAGTCAGATAGTCGTCGCTGACGTTGGCGCCCCCTCCCCCACGGGGGCGATAATGACCCCGGGAACCCGGGGAGAAAAACAACTCCTTCAACGTTCTCCATTCCCAGAGTCACCGGACCACTTCCAGGCGCACCGGAACGGGGGGGAGGGGGGAACGCATTGACATGTAAATAAGCGAAACAAGAAACAAAGGGGGAGGGCGCCCAGCCCATTTCAGGGAAGGGGGAGGATGTGGCTACAGGAAAAAAACCCAGTCTCCCCCAGCGCCTCAGTCCTAGCAATCCAGACTTCAAGTAGGAGGGAGCGCCGAGGGAAAAGAGGAAATTTAGTGTTTCAGCCCACTCTCCACCCCGGGAGGAGGACCCTGCACCTCTCTGCCTTACACCGATGGGGGAGGGGTCGGCCGGGTAGCAGCAGCCACTCGACTCCCTAAAGCAGGAGAAAATCGCCCCCCCCATAGGGCCGCGCCTCACCGGGTGCCGGCTCTGCGGGAACATCGCTCTGGCTGCGGCCGCGGCTCTGCTCCCAGGCAATTCAATTCTCCGCTCAATTTCCAACTTTAATCCCGCCGAGCAAAATTAAGCCGGGGAGCTAAGCAGAAGCGCGGAATCCAGGGCACACGCAGGCCACGCACCGACCACTCAGCGCCCCCGGCCTCTGCTCTTGCTACCGTCGGTGTCGGCTCCTGCCCTCAGGGCCACATCTCAGGGCGCCCCAGGCCCAGATACTCCAAGAACCTGAGTCGCGACGCCGGCGCTGGGGACCCCGCTCCAACACGCGGGCCTCAGTCTCCGGGGCGCGCAGTGGGGGCGAGGTGCCCCCGCAGCACTCCCCTCGGCGGTCGGCGTGCGCAGCGCCCGTCCTGGGCAAACAAATCCTGGCGGACGGCTTCTCTTCGCTCTACACTGGTCTACTACCCCACCGGGTGTTCCCCGCGGCGGCGGCTGGCTAGGTTCAGGTGGAGCGCCGGCCCGACTAACCCTACACAAACAAACCCAGTGGTTTCTGGACCGACCCCGCGACCTCCGAGAGAGGTCGGAGCGGCAGGGAGAGAGAGAGGCCGCAGCAGGGACTCCGGGCCGGGGAGCGAAAGATGACGAGGGGGGGAAAGTGTGGAGGGCGCGCCGGGAGGCGGCTCGGCACGCCCCGTGCGACCAGCACTCGGTGTTCTCCGCGGTTACACAAACCCTCCAGGCCCGACGGGGCTACTCCATGGAGGGCAGTCCCGAAGCCGCCCGCTGCTCCGCGAGCCCGGGGCGCATCAGGGCGTAGCGCCCCGCGCGCACTGGTCCCGCACGGCCGACGCGGCCGTTCCGGACCTTTCCTCCTGGGTCGTCTTTCTTTCCTTTCCTACGCCTGCCTCTCTGCAAAGGACGCTCCAGCCCCCCTGCAAAGTTCTCTCACGACACGACGGCCGACATCCACGAGATGGTGGAGAGAAGTGCGCTCCGCCGCTCGGCCTCCTCTTTGAGCGGGCAAACTCCGCAGGCGAGTCTGTACTAGTCACCGCGGCGGGGCCAGAAGAGGTTTAGTCGCTGTGGGACAGCCGAGGTCCGAGCTGGTGACGCGGGTCCCGCCCGGCCGTGAGGGGACGGAGGTGGAGCAGTTGGCTGCCTTAGGGACGCGGGACACGGGGTACCCGCCGGTGCTGCTGCTCCTGCAGCCGCCGCTCCCACCACCGCCGCCCGCGCCTCTCGCGCCGGTTACATTAACACGCGGTTTCACACTCCGGAGCTAACCAGCGTCGGCCCCGCCCAGCCCAGCGCGGGCGGGGGCCGCGAGCGCCGAGCCGGCGGGGGACGTGGGCCCGGGCGGCTGGGAGGGGGAACGGAGGCCGGGTGAGCCAATCATGTGCGCCGCACCCAACGTGGGTCGCTGACGCGACACCTTCTCAGAGCCAATGGAAGCGCAGCACCGGACAGACCGTTCTTCCTCCCCTCTTCTCTTCCACCACACTCGCTTCCATCACCGCCGTCTCCTCGGTCTCCCCTCCCACCTCCCGGTCCCTCCTCCTACTGCCGCGTCCTCGGGGCTTGGTGAGGAACTGTTCCGAAGGAGCCGCGGGACGCCAGAACCAGCCAATAGGAAGCGGCGTGTTACGGAGATTGGCACTGAGGATGGGAAGGTCGGTGGGAAGGAGAGCGGCGGGGCTGAGCTGTCAATCAAAGTAACGTGGGGAGCCGGCTAGGGAGCGCGCGGGTGCGCGCGAGCGGGAGGAACTGCAGAGCGTGCTGCCGCCGAAGCTGGGGGCTCGAGTTTGCAAAAAAACTGTCACTGGACCCTTCAATGAGAATTCTCACTTCTCACTGAAAGTAACTCAGAGATTAACCGCGTAGTTCCTTATTGGCGGCAGAGAGAGGGTAGTTGGTAATTCGAGGAAATGCGTTTTTCTGTTTTGGCCCCATGTTTCATACTGTTCTTTGAAAGTGAAGCCACATTTTACAGGATTCTCAGGTTTGTTTTTCCTTGAGCTGCCTTTTTACAGATGCACGAGAAGTGGACTGTGCACTTGGTGGGAAATGCATAAATGTGCAATGCGTTGGCTGGCGTGTGTACACCACCAGTGTAGGACTTGACTATTATGCCCTCTCATCCTACCCACTCCTCAGCACCCAGGGTGGTAGTATTTTCGTTTCATGGGAGGGTTTCAAGCCACTTTGCAAAAAAGGTCCTCCTGCCTTCGTTTGGTGGGAACGATATCCAGGGTGCCGCCAGAATAAGGCACATGCGGTCAGGGAGCAAAAGAGATGCTTTGCCCGCAGCGCGAAATACCGGGTCTCTGTTCTGAAGTCCTGACTTCTACGTATGGAGGGAGGAGGGGAGTGGCTGAGATTTTCAAGAGAATCTCAGCAACAGGACCGCGAGTCTGTTTCCAATTCCTGGAAACAAAGAGAGACAATGGAATAAACCAGCTTTGAGACCTGAAAAACCTGTCCCGTCTAACCCACCCCCACAGTCTGGGTGGTACCCCTGGGCTGAGCTGTGTAAGGAGCTAAGTGGGAAGAGTTAGGGAAATAACGTCGCCAAGGTTCTCACAAGGTGGAACTTGAGTGAACAGGGATTTTGAGATTTTGAATAAACAAGACACGGTGTATAATTGATATTGAGCATTTCCATTTTTTGTATATTTCCCCGTATACACCACACAGCAGAAAAGCTTCAATATTGCCATATTTATAGCTTTGCTTAAAGGATAGTTCATACAAGCAGTGAGTGAATAATGCTGTTTTAGCCAAATGGTGATAACTTCCTCCATTGGGGCACATCTTCCACAAGTATGCGTATTATGTTGGAAAACGGTTTAAAAGTTTTGGTATTAATAACCTTCAAATTCCCATTATTTTACCTTCAAGAGACTTATGGAAAGGAGTTTATTTAAACAGACATTTTATTTGAAGATCTGCATTTACAGAGGTCTTTTTCTTGAAATATTAATATAATATAATAATTCTAAAAGAATTATTTTAGATATTACATTTCACTGTTAGAGTTGTTTTAAATATGTATGATATTGATTTGTCTGTAATTGCATCAATCCCAAATATCAATAAAAATTAAAAATAAAAGCATGATTTTAGCCAATATGTATAAGACCATAGTAAATTCTTAAACAACTTGAGCATTGTAGTTTTAAGTGGAGTAGGAAAGGGGTTATGTTATTCATTTTCCTAACATGGAGAAGGAAAAGGAAAGAAGCCTTACATACATTTAGTGATGAGAGCAATCTTACTCCACATACAGGACATCTTGACATTGTATGATCTGCGGGTGTCTAAGCTTTGTCCTTTGGCAGCTTGTGGTCCTTGAAATAATCTGGTGGTGGCTCGGCACCTGTGGCTAAACGGCCTAAGGTGCCAGCCACATACACCTGAGCTGGCAGGTTCGAATCCAGCCTGGGCCGCCAAACAACAATGATGGCTGCAACCATAAAATGGCCCGGCATTGTGGCGGGTGCCTGTAGTCCCAGCTACTTGGGAGGCAGAGGCAGGAGACTCCGCT
>CAUYRH010094173.1:0-23175 GCA_963574655.1 Perodicticus potto
AAATTCATTTTCATTTTTTATTTTTTTGAGACAGAGTCTCACTATGTCACCCTCAGTAGAGTGCCATAGCGTCACAGCTCAGAGCAACCTCCAATTCTTGGGCTTAAGGGATTCTCTTGCCTCAGCCTCCCAAGTAGCTGGCGCTGTAACCACTGTGCTATGGGCATCGAGACTTCATTTTTATTTTTAATATCAAACAAAAATGTTTAAAAATTATCTCACTCTATCCCTTATTTCACCATAGGAAATACCTGATAGATCTTGTGATTTTCCAGACACTCTTGCACGTTTTGCACGATGACCAAAGTTTTCTGTAGTTGAAGTTGAGGCACCCTTCAAAAACAAAAACACCCAAAACTAATAAAGCAATTATATTTACCACTTATAATCATTACTTCTTAAAAATGATAGCTTTGCATTTTTTGTTTGTTTCCTAAAAATTTTTTCATTACAAAGAGAAAAACCGTTATGTTAAAACTTACCTCCATACTGCTCTTTGTAGGACACGCTGTTCTTTTCGGCAAAAGAGTTTTTCTACGAAGTTGGTATGGACTGTTTTGTGCACCAGGACCTGATTCTTCTGCAACCATATCTGCAGGTACATCATCATCTGTTATAAATAAAAGCAATAAAAAAAATGACATCTATTTTTTAAAAAAATTTTACAAATACAGAAAACTTTTTTTTTTTTGAGACAGAGTCTCATTTTGTTACCATTGCATCATCATAGCTCACAGCAACCTCAAACTCTTCGGCTCAAGTGATCCTCTTGCCTCAGTTTTCCTCTATTTGTAGTAGAGACGGGGTTTTGCTCATGCTCAGGCTGGTCTTGAACTCCTGAGCTCAAGCAATCCACCTGCCTCAGCCTCCCAGAGTACTAGAATTACAGGAATGAGCTACCATGCCCAGCTCGGAAGAGTTTTTAAAACTTCAAATTTAGGAGGAGGGAGGATGCTACTTTTATACAAAATTCCAAATATCTAGATAGCCGTGTAAAAGAAATGTTATATTTCCATATAACTTGGAATACATTTAAAATAAAGGTGAGGAGGATGTCTACCTACTAAAAGGAGCGGGAAGGGGATTGATACTACAGAGAGCCCAAATGAGGTGCGGAAGGTAGTCTACCAAGGGGTATTAGAATCAAGGAGGTAAGGAAGGTGTCTTTGAAGAGGGACAGCTCAGAATAGGGTATCAGATACCAAGTAGGGAGAAAACAGTATTTAAGAGTAATCTGGCACGTGGCAGTGGCCTTCAAGAGGAGTAAGAAGTAAGTATGCATGGGGGAGGAGGAGTGGCCTGGAATAGGATATCATAACCAACAGTAGAGACAGAGCATTGCATAGAAGGGGGGATGGCAGAGATTGAAGATTACATACAATAACAGGACTGATCAAATAAATAAATAGGATAGTAGAAGCCAGATTTGTCATCGTCAAAGAATAATATATACTAAGAGAGAGAAGCTAGAACTAAGCCTTTTAGTGTTAGACTGAAATTTGGAGCTCTCAATGTAAATTCAGTTTCCAAATATAGACAGATATAAAAATAAATACGGAAATAAATGTATAGCTATGTATGGATGTATGTGCCTATATTTCCCCATTCTGTCCACTCACAGAGCTTGGGAGCAGTAATATTCCAAAAGCAGTAAGCATGACTAGCAATTGGACCTTGGCATCCGAAAAACATTTTCTATAAATGAATGAAGACTTCCTTGGAGAAATAGCTAATTCCAGGAATGGAACAGGAAAGTGTAAGAGAAGCCTGGAATATCCTGTGGCAGAAAGAAAAATTGCACTCAAGAATAATTAGGGCATGGGAAAAGAACATAGAAGTCAGCCTGAAAAGGCCCCCACTTGGCAAAATTATGTAGAAGCTTAAAAATTAATAATGGGAGTAAAAGATATAACCCACACAATAAAATAGCAGCTCATAAATCCATACTGATCTAAACAAATAAATCAGAAGTATGATGATAAACAGGATATTTACAGCATATCTCCAGAAAATAAGTAGAAAGAGAAAAATAACTCCTTAAGTAGAGATGCCAGTGAACATCATCAAGAGGACAAATTGAAACTGTGTGCCACCTGATAAACATATAGTAAGATCATAGCATTTCTTAGATATTCCTGACAAAGATGCATAACCTGAATCTAATTATGAAGAAACACCAAACCCAAATTTGCTGATTTGTTCTATAAAATCAATGATTCATAATTATCAAAACATCAAAATCCAGAAAATATTAGAAACTGTTCCAGATTGAAATACACTGGGATTGAGGGAGACTGAAGAGATACGGCAAATAAATCAAATATGTGATTCTGAACTAGATCATTTTACAAAAAGGATTCTATTAGAACACATGGTGACTCTTGAAGGGACCCTCAACATTTATGAAATAGTAATGTATCACTGTTAATTGACTTTAATAGTTGTAGTGGCTGGGTAAAGTGGTTCATACCTGTAATCCCAGAACTTTGGGAGGCCGAAGTTGGAGGATCACTTGAGGCCAGGAGTATGAGACTAGCCTAGGAGTATGAGACTAGCCTGGGCAACACAGCAAGATCTCATGTCAGAAAGAAACAAAACATTTAAAAAAAACAGTAGTGGCTCAGTGCCTGTGGCTCAAGTGGCTAAGGTGCCAGCCACGTACACTTGAGCTGGCGGGTTTGAATCCAGCCTGAGCCCACCAAACAATGGCGGCTGCAACCAAAAAATGGCTGGGCGTTGTGGCAGGCGCCTGTAGTCCAAGCTACTTGGGAGGCAGAGGCAGGAGACTCACTTGAGCCCAGGAATTGGAGGTTGCTGTGAGCTGTGATGCCACAGCACTCTATCCAGGGTGACAACTTGAGGCTCTGTCTCAAAAATAAAATAAAATAAAATAAAATGGAAACCAAGCATACATACTTCCACTTACATCTATATAAGTATATAATACATACACACATGTTGTAAGGATATAGGAAAAACCAAACTATTTTTCCTACACACTACTTTCTACCCTCACAATGTCACTCAACACTTCTGATGCTGGATGTGTGGGTTTTCCCCCATATACCAAGCAATTCTCTGGCAGATTCCAGGGGCAGATCTAGACACCAGCTGCATATCCCCTAATTCATTCAGTTCTGACGCTACTTACCTGGTGTTAGCATCAGAATGAGGGCTCAATACTACAAGACTAGCTCCCAGTTGAGATGCCAGTCACAAGCAAAAGTTGTGACTTGTGCTTCTGACCCACAGCTGTAAATCAAGTTTTATAACCCCCCCTCAGGTTAGATTACTTTGCTAGAGTGGCTCATGAAACTCAGGAGAATGCTTGTTCTATGGTTTATTAATAAAAGATATAGCCAGTTGAAGGGATACATAGGCTGAGGTCTGCACGGGTCCTGAGCACAGGAGCTTCTGTCCTTGTGGAGTTGGGGTGCACTACCCTCTTGCCACATGGATGTGTCTGCAAAGCTGAAAGCTCTTCTAAACTAGTCCTTTGGGGTTTTCATGGAGGCGTCACTGCATAAATATGATTGATTAAAGCATTGGCGATTGGTGATTGACTCAACCTTCAGCTCCTCCCTTCTCCCCAGGGGTTGGCCTGACGGGTCCACCCCTCTAATCACATGGGTTGGTTTCCTTGGCAACCAGTCCCCAATTGGAGGCCACCAACAACAACTTTCTTAGGACAAAAGATCCTCCTATCACTCAGGAAATTACAAAGGTGCTTAGTGTCCAGAACTGGGGTTAAAGACCAAACATCAGAACAAAAACTTTTCTTGGTGCTCCTGTCTACAAGGGTTTTAGGAGCTCTCTGATAGGAAGTGGGGATGAGGATCAAATATATATTTCCCAATATCACACCAGTGCACACATTTGACCCCAGGAGAGCTGGTTGTTAACATTCACCAGCACCGGGCGGCGCCTGTGACTCAGCGAGTAGGGTGCCGGCCCCATATACCGAAGGTGGCAGGTTCAAACCTGGCCTTGGCCGCACTGCAAAAACAGAAAAATAGCCGGGCGTCGTGGTGGGCGCCTGTGGGCCCAGTTACTCAGGAGGCTGAGGCAAGAGAATCGCCTAAGCCCAGGAGTTGGAGGTTGCTGTGAGCTGTGTGACGTCACAGCACTCTACCGAGGGCGATAAAGTGAAACCCTGTCTCTACAAAAAAAAAAACAAAAAACATTCACCAGCACCATTGGCCTTACATGGTCCCTGTATACCTTCCTAGAGTTGTTATCTTCTGGAAAAGCTCAAGTCCTTAACCTTTATAGTCTGAAACTGAAAGTGAATGAAACCTGCCAGGGTAGACTTGGGTGAGCCTTGGCAGTCGAGGGGCACAATATAACTCCCCACAAGGACAGAAAGAGCCTGAACCAGTGAGCTTGCATCATGCAAAGGAAAATGAAGGTTCTGGATCTATGAGAAGGTCCTGACTCAACAGCCTTGAAGGCAGTTTCAAGAGATGGCACTGAGGAGCTGTGCCAGGGTGCTCTTGGCTTAGAGCACAGTGGGGTAATGACCATCAACCTTAGTCATGAGTCTAGCCTGCCCACTCCAGGGTGACCAGTGTTAAGTGGTAACTTCTCTTCATAGAACCCAGGTTTCATCTGAGCAAGCAGGCAGCATTCAGGAGCAGATGTAGAAAACTTCAGGCTCAAGCAGTTTAATCTGACTTTCAGTTCCAAAGCTTTGGAAGCCAACCTGTGCGAATGCCCCAAGTTCTAACGGGCTTTTGGCTCTTAGTGGTTTCATTGTCAGATACATTTGTTTTCTAAAGAAGTAGCAGAAGCTTGGTTTTAAGAAGGAAGCGAGCTACCACTCTGGGAGGCTGAGATAAATGGATTGCTTGAGCTTAGGAGTTTAGACCAGCCTGAGCAAAAGTGAGACCCTGTCTCTACTAAAAATAGAAAAACTAACTGGGTGCTGTGGTGGTCACCTGTAGTCCCAGCTACTTGGGAGGCTGAGGCAAGAGGATCACTTGAGCCCAGCAGTTTGAGGTTGTAGTGAGATATGATGATGCCATAGCATCTATCCAGGATGACAGAGTGAGTGAGTCTGTCTCAAAAAATAAAAAATGGGAAAGGAGGAAAAGGATGGCTTTCATTGTCTTTATAGACCATCATTGGATGGCACCTGTGGCTCAAGGAGTAGTGTGCCAGCTCCATATACCGGGGGTGGTGGGTTCAAGCTCGGCCCCAGCCAAAACTGCAAAAAGAAAAATAAATAAAATAAAATACTAAAAGAAAAAATAAAAAAAGAAAATAGACCATCATTAAGTTAGGCTCAAATCTAGCACCATGACAAAGGTCAAAAGTCCATGACAAAGGGCATGACATTCATCTTAAAGCAGAAGGCAAATGTGAGGCATCTCACATAGACAAATTTCTGTACATTGCTAAAGGGCTGTCAACCAGCGTGTAAGAGAGCTTGCCTCCAATGCCAGAGGCAGGGAGACAAAGGGAGAGAACACTTCCTAAAGAAGAAGACACTTTAAAATGTACAGAGCTTTTAGATAATTGTTTCCTTGCCCTCTAAATTTTAGGCCCAACATCAGACAAAACCTCAGTTACTCTGACCTTTTTGTGGCTCTAGATCATTTAAACTAAGCTAAGTCATTCAATCTTTCTTATTGGTAAAATGAGGAGATTGGCACCTGCCCACAGTGTTATTGTACAGATTAAATGGGGAGGTATATGACATGCTTGGTACTTAGTAGCTGGTCAGTGAATTGTGGAGTGTGGGCTGTGAAAGGAGAACTGTAAAGTAAGTATAAGGTGGCAAGAACCCCACAGCCTGGGGAGACGTTCAGAAAACCACCCCCAGCTGCTTCTCCTCCTGGAAAAACAACATTCTTTTTTCTTCCTTGAACAACATTGTTTTCTCCTCTGCCAGAAGTCATGTAGTCTCTGCATACTTTCCCTTTTATCTTTTGCAGGAGAGCACATAGCTTTCCCTCCTTAAAGTTAATCTTTACCCCATGAGACAGAAATACTCCTTCACCTCGTTCCCATCTAATAAGCAACTTTGTTAAGGTAAGTGACCTTGTTTAAATACTATATAATAAAGCTATTTCCACGGTCAAGGATGGCTGCAGTCTTTTTTTTTTTTTTTTTGAGACAAAGCCTCAAGCTGTCACCCTGAGTAGAGTGTTGTGGCATCACAGCTCACAGCAACCTCCAATTCCTGGGCTTAAGCGAGTCTCCTGCCTCTGCCTCCCAAGTAGCTGGGACCACAGGCGCCCGCCACAACGCCTGGCCATTTTTTTTTTTTTTTTTTGGTTGCAGCCACCTTGTTGTTTGGCAGGCCGGGGCTGGATTCGAACCCGCCAGCTCAGGTGTACGTGGCTGGTGCCTTAGCCCGTTGAGCCACAGGCGCCGAGCCAGATGGCTGCAGTCTTAGCTGCTCCAGTCCCCCCATCCCATCTTTGTCTCTTGTGTTTTATTTCTTCATTCCCCACCAGTCCCACTCAGGTTTATTCTCTTTCCTCGTGCTGGTTCACAAAAGTTAATGGTAGCCATAGCTATTTTTACTTATGCTTTTTAATCAGCAGTGCTTAATACTAGATTTTTTTAAGTGTAAGAAAGTACTTGATTTTACTTGGGTTTATTTCTTTAATTTTTTTTCTCTAAAATTAGTAGTTACTCCATTAATGATTTCTGTAAAAATTTATTGAGGATTTTTTTTTTTAAAATAGGTTACCTGGGACTTAGGAAAAACAATCCAGTTTGACATGTGGTCCTATATAGGTACTGTCATTCATCTTTTTTAATGTTACCTAAATACAGTGTATAGGAAGAAATAAATAGCCTCTAGAGGACTGTAAAAAGGGCACTTATAAAGACGTGTGTGTATTTTGGGAAGAAGGTGCCCCTGATGATTCTGATGTGTGCCCATAAATATTTATTTGAATGAATGGATGCCCAATCCCCTAAACCCCATGGAGGAGAACGTCTGGGAGCATTTTCAAGTTCTGTTGCCAAGCTGTGCTTACTTGCCCTAATTTTCAGTTAACTTTAGCATGCCCAGAGGGTACATGGCACTATGCTTTTAGACCTAAGGACTTACCATACAGATATTTTGTGTCCTGGCTCTGTAAGGGCGTGCCCTGCCCTAGCCTGGAGGGAGAATGCACACAGGTATTTATGGGTGTCCCCACTTCCTTCCCACAGTCTATTAAAGGGCAGGGCCTAATAAAGATCTACTTTCAGGAGCGGTGCCTGTGGCTCAGAGGAGTAGGGCGCTGGCCCCATATGCCGGAGGTGGTGGGTTCAAAAGTTTTGGCCAGCCCCAGCCAAAAACAGCACACACACACAAAAAAACTACTTTCACCTTGAGAAGTAACAGAAATGAGATTAGTTTTGCTCTTTTCATGGAGACTAATAGGTTATGTTAGTGTCACCTTTGGGTCATAAGTCTCCTCTGAATATCCTATAGAGTTCTTTGTACCACTTTAGGGCATTAGTGCCAGTGGGAAAATTCCACTTGCAATCCCCAGAGAGTTGGGGCACTCTGACTCAAAGTGCACTCTTTTCTCTGCTGTACTGTCTGTATTCTGTTAAGATTGAACTTGCAGCATTATCCTGACTCACACTCCAGTGTTTCTGTCTGAAGAGCACACATGAATTGTCCCTCCACTAGCAAGCTAGCAGCAAAAGATGGCCAGGAGTGATTTGTGGACATATGTAATTTTCCCTGTGAATTTCACAAATGTTGGGGAGAGGGAAATCTGAGAGATAGCCAAACCACCTTCAATTCAACTAAGTCAGTGTTCAGAGCTTTCTCAGAATTCAAGCCAAGTATCAATAAGGTTACTCTTGTAATAGTATCCCAAATTTCAGTTCTATAACTTTTTCCAAATATTTGTGGGAAAAACCCTGGAGATGATTGGAATCCCTGCTGGTCAATCTAGTACAGTCTTTGAGGATTAGGGTTTTGGCATAGTTGTGACTTCATTCATATAATCCATTTTGAGAAGTCTGAGACATAAGTGTTATTGGTAGTTCTGTGTCATAGTTCTGATCAAGTTGTTTATGCATGGCAGTTTTTTGTTTTTTTTTTGTTTTTTTTTGTTTTTGGCCGGGGTTGGGTTTGAACCCACCACCTTCGGTATATGGGGCTGGCACCCTAATCCTTTGAGCCACAGGCTCAATTTTTGATTGCTTCAAGCACCATTGCTACTTATCAATGCAGCCAGACACCTGATAATATCACTTTTGAGGCTTCACAATTCCATCTAAGACCAAACAATCGTACTGAGATGCAGCTTTAGTCTGGACTCTAATTTCACTAGACTTGATTCACAAAGTAGCAAAGCTGGGGGCACAGGATGGCTCACACCTGTAATCCTAGTACTCCAAGAGGCCAAGGCAGGAGGATCACTTGAGATCAGGAATTCAAGACCAGTAACTGGGCATTGTGGCGGGTGCCTGTAGTCCCAGCTACTTGGGAGGCTGAGGCAAGAAAATCGCTTAAGCCCAAGAGTTTGAGGTTGCTGTGAGCTGTGACACCATGGCACTCCTCCAAGGGTGACAAAGTGGGAATTCTGTCTCAATAAAAAAAAAAAAAGAAATCCTTTTGGGGGCAAAACACGATTGTAAGAGGGACTTTACCCAACAAATGCAATCAGTGTAACCTGGTTTCTTGTACCCTCAATGAATCCCCAACAATAAAAAAAAAAAAAAAAGGAATTCAAGACCAGCCTGAGCAGGAGTAAGACCTTGTCTCTACTAAAAACAGAAAAATTAGGGCGGTGCCTGTGGCTTGAAAGAGTAGGGTGCCGGCCCCTTGTGCCGGAGGTGGAGGGTTCAAACCCAGCCCTGGCCAAAAAAGAAAAATTAGCCGGGTGTTGTGGCAGGCACCTGTAGTCCCAGCTACTCAGGAGGCTGAGGCAGAAGCAGTGCTTAAACCCGGGAGTTTGAGGTTGTTGTGAGCTAGGCTGATACCATGGCACTCTAGCCTGGGGCAACAGGGTGAGATTGTTTCAAAAACAAACAAGCAAACAAAGTATGAATGCTCTGTGCTAGCTTCCTAAAGGGAATTCCCCATAGTAAGGATTTCTGGGCTCATGCTACATTCTGGACCAAGCTGACACCTAATTCTAATGAATTAGGACCAAACTTTCACATTGCCTCACAGCTTAAAGGGCTGAGGCAACTGAAGATAAAGTGAAAGCTACTATCTACTACTGAAGCCAAGCCCCTGTCCACAGCCAGACATCCTTTAGAAGATGATTGAGACTAATCCACTCAGGCCTTTCTTTCTTTCTTTCTTTCTTTTTCTTTTTTGAGATGGAGTCTTTATCACCCAGGATAAAGTGCCTGGCATGATAGCTCACAGCAACCTCAAAGTCTTGTGCTCCAGTGAATTTTGCCTTGCCTCAGCCTTCCAAATAGCTGGGAATACAGGCACCTGTCACAAATCCCGGCTATTTTTTTATAGATGAGGTCTCACTCTTGCTCAGGCTGGTCTTAAACTCTTTTTTTTTGAGACAGAGTCTCACTATGTCACCCTGGGTAGAGTGTGATGACGTCACAGCTCACGGCAACCTCAAACTCTTGGGCTTAAGTGATTCTCTTGCCTCAGCCTCCCGAGTAGCTGGGACTATAGGCACTTGCCACAATGCCTGACTATTTTTGTGTGTGTGTGTGTGCAGTTTTTGGCTGGGGCTGGGTTTGAACCCGCCACCTCTGGTATATGGGACTGGCGCCCTACTCCTTTGAGCCACAGGCACAGGCCCCCCCAGCTATTTTTTTGTTACAGTTGTTTTTAGCTGGCCCGGGCCAGGTTCGAACCTGCCACCCTCAGTGTATATGGCTGGCACCATAACCACTGGGTGCCAAGCCTGGTCTTAAACTCTTGAACTCAGGCAACCCACCTAGCTTGGCCTCCCAGAGTACTAGAATTACAAGTGTGAGCCACTGTGCCTGGTGTTCTGGCCTTTGATTTGTTTTGCCACATTAGTCACTGGTCTTTCATTATGTCTGAGGTCTGAAATTGTGGTCCTTAAACCAGCAGCATCCATATCACTTGGAAAATTATAATGCCTATTCTCGGGCCCCATGTCAGATCTACTTAATTAGAAACTATGGGTTTGGGGCCTAGAAATCTGTATTTTAATACGTCCTGTGAAGCTGATGGACATTTAAGAATGACTGCAACTACACCATCATTCCCACAATACTCCATATTTCCTTGTTCTTGACTCAGCCCCACCACCCGACTCCTAGCTCTCCCTTGTGCCCGCTGGAGCACCTGGTCTGTGATGAACAAATTCCCCTTTGTCCTGTATGTCTTCCAGGAACATTCTCCATACCTCCCTGCATTCACTGAAACCTGATCTCTTTCAGAGGAGTCCTCTGTGGTGGTGATCTGTGTTCATATCTATCTGTCAGAGGACAAGCCCTTATCTTCCTTTCTCTCTATCACTTTTTATAAACCATTACTTTTCACCTACCATGTTGTCAATACTCCTACATTTTGAGGCTCATGTCCTGTGATGTTTACTTTTTATGTGTCAACTTGACTGGGCTAAGTGATGCCCAGATAGCTGGTAAGACATTATTTTGGGTCTTTCTGTGAGGGTCTTACTGCAAGAGATTAGCATTTGGATCAGAAGCCTGAGTAAATAAAGTCTTCTCTCATCGATGTGGGTGGGCATCCTCTAATCCTTTGAGGGCCCAAATTGGGCAAAAGATGGAGAAAAGGTACATTCACAACTCTCTTTCTCTCTCTTCTTGAGCTAAGACATCCATGTCTCCTGCCTTCAGACATTAGAGCTCCTGGTTCTTGGACCTTTGGTCTCCAGGACTTATACCTTACGCTGGTTCCAAGGGCTAGGAAAAGCCATTGAAGAGTTTTAAACAGCTGACTCAAATGAACTGACTTTTCCCTGAAAAGAACACCCTGGCTACTGTGTAGAAAAACCATATTTCTACTGCGTAGAAAAAACATATCAGTTGTTAAATATTTTTAGTATAACTCACTCCAGTAAAAATCAGCAAATTTTGCAGTCTCTATATTGAATATGCAGAATCATTTAACATAGGCAACCCTTTGAAAGTTTCTTCCTTCCTTCCTCCTTCCCTTTTTTTTTTACAGACAAAGTCTCACTTTATCACCTTTGGCAGAGTGCTGTGATGTTACGGCTCACAGCAATCTCAAATTCTTGGGCTCAAGCAATCCTCTTGCCTCGGGCTCAAGCAATCCTTGTGCCTCAGCCTCCCGAGTAGCTGGGACTACAGGTGTCCACCACTACACCTGGCTCTTTTTAGAGACAAGGTCTTGCTCTGGCTCAGCCTGTTCTTAAACCTGTGAGCTCAGGCAATTCACCCACCTCAGCCTCCCAAGGGCTGGGATTATAGGCATGAGCTACCACACCCAACCCAATATATTCTTCTTCTCATTGTTTTTTTTGATCAACATAATTTAAGTGTGCCATGGTAGTTTAACTATAGGTTCAAGTGTGCCGTGAGATAAAAAAGGTTGAAAAACACTATTTTATACAGATGGGTTCTTGCTTGTGCTCAGGCTGGTCTTGAACTCTTGCCTTCCCAAAGTACTAGGATTATAGGTATGAGCCACCAAGCCAGGCTTCTTCCTTTGATTTTTGTGATGCCATACTCTCCTGCTTTTTTTTCCCTGCACTTCTCAGTTTCCTATACAAATTTTTCCCTTCTATATAACCTTTAAAAGTTGGCATTGGCCTAGGTTATCTTCTCTTTAGTTTAATAGATCCCATTTATTCTTACCTCATGGCCTCAATTACTATCAATATGTGAAAGAATCCCACATCGACTGTTTAACCAAGTCCCCACCTCAGAACACCAGGCCTGACTAAAATGTCTGCTTAGCAAATTCATTTAAACATCTCATAACCCCTATAAATTTAACATGTATAAAATTGAACTTTCTACCTCTTAGCTCCCATCTGGTCCTTCTGCATGGATGCTTCACCATCTACCCAGATATACACATCATAATAGAAATCTAAGAGTCATTAATAACTCTTCTCTCTCCCTCACCATCCTCTTACATTCAGTCACCACATCTGATTATGTCACCTCTAAAATGTATGTAAAACAGATTAAGTCTATTGAAATTTCTCCATATCCCCCACCAGTCTTTGGCTCAAGTCATCATCACCTCTATGATTATAGTGGCCTCTTGTGTTCCTGCATCCAATTTGCCTCTCTCCAATCCATTTTCTGTAAAGCAGCCAGAGAGATCTTTTAAAATTGCAAATCTGATTAGACCAATATATCCTATTTCACTCTCCTGGGGTTCAAAATGAGGTCACATTCCCCTCTACGTTCAAATAAGGTGACTTGGAGCCTTCAACTTGTCTCCCTTGTGTGATAACTTCAGATTCCAAAGGTTCAGATTGTCTTCATAAGTGGAACTGGAAAATTTGCTCATACTTTTATTTATTTATTTATTTTTTTGCTGCTGTGACTGTCAGTAAAATACAAGATTCTATGTGTTCTTCTGTCCTTGTGTTGTCCTTATCTATCGCTGTTATGGTCTATTATGGCCAGGCACAAATGTCCACCAAACAGCCCAAGCAATCCTTATTCAGGAAAATGTTTCGATAATTTAAGGGCCCAACGGTGTTTCAGTTATAGAAATAGGAAAAAAAATAAATATTTCTTTCAAAGAGTTATATTCCACTGTGATGGCTCAATGCTATTGTAGACCAGGGATAGGACCCAAATGTTCAATCTCTTCCCTTGAATAGCTCTTCTAGTTCATACACAGGCGATAAGGAGTGCTGTAAGTGTCAGAATCTGCTTTTACTCTCCAAGGCAAAGTGTTAATGGCTTTGTGAGTCAGTGAACATAAATTTAGTTGTTTCCGCCCTAGCATCCTCTGCCAGTATGCAAGGCCCAAATGCAAATGGTGCCACAGGGGGCCAGCAGTCCGAGCTCCATCACCCATCAGGATGCACAGAAAGCCTACAGTGTTAGAGTGTGGCCTACTTCTTTCCAAGAAGTATCTTTGCTTCAGTTCATTTTTAACCAAAATGTCCCTGACACTCTCTAGCTCCTTTCTTGGGAAGGTGGCCTGACCTCCAGCTCGAGGTAAAAACACAGGGGAATCTTAGAAGCTACCTTCCTCCTCAACCCTCACATCTAATAAGTCACCAAGCCTTGATGACTCTATGTTTGAGTCTAAGGAGTCAAACTTTATCTATTTTTTTACCCTTTTGTAATATTTATTTATTATTTATATAAATTTAGGGGCTACCAATGCAATTTTATTACATGAATATATTATGTAGTGGCAATGGATCCCTCATCAAATAACATACATTATACCCATTAAGTAATTCCTCATCACCCACTTCCCTCCCACCCTCTCACCCTTACAAGTCTCCAGTGTTTATCATTCTACACTCCAAATCCATCTTTTACCATTTTTTTTTTTTTTTTGTAGAGACAGAGTCTCACTTTATCGCCCTCGGTAGAGTGCCGTGGTGTCACACAGCTCACAGCAACCTCCAACTCCTGGGCTTAGGCGATCCTCTTGCCTCAGCCTCCCGAGTAGCTGGGACTACAGGCGCCCACCACAATGCCCGGCTATTTTTCTGTTTTGCAGTTCAGCGAGGCTGGGTTTGAACCCGCCACCTTCGGCATATGGGGCCGGCGCCCTACTTGCTGAGCCACAGGTGCCACCCTACCATTTTTTTTTTTTTAATTGTTGGGGATTCATTGAGGGTACAAGAAACCAGGTTACACTGATTGCATTTGTTAGGTAAAGTACCTCTTACAATCGTGTTTTGCCCCCACATCTTTTACCATTTTAATAAGTTCTTACAGGTCACTCTGACTCGGCTCCCAATTCAACCTCTATATTGCTATTGGATCCATTAGTCTTTTTGAAACATAAATCTGACCCTGCCCCTGTTCTTCTCAAAGCTCTTTAATTAATACTCATTTTCTTTTTTTTTTTTTTTTTTTTAGACAGAGCCACAAGCTGTCACCCTGGATAGAGCGCTGTGGCATCACAGCTCACAGCAACCTCCAATTCCTGGGCTCAAGCGAGTCTCTTGCCTCCGCCTCCCAAATAGCTGGGACTATAGGTACCTGCCACAATGCCCGGCCATTTTTTGGTTGCAGCCATCATTGTTGTTTGGTGGGCCCGGGCTGGATTCAAACCCGCCAGCTCAGGTGTACGTGGCTGACACCTTAGCCCATTGAGCCACAGGCGCCGAGCCAACACTCATTTTCTATTGCAAAGATAGGATTCTGAATCTGAGAACTATGAACCAGGACTTAAAGAAACCTACAATTCAAGTTCAAGCTGTTTAGCCAGGATGAAAGAGGCTTTTGTGATCCGGTCATTGCTTACCTGGCCAGTCTTATCTGCAGCTCCTTCCCATCATCTGTCCCCAATTAACACTTCAACAGAGCCTTTCTGATTTCCTCCCATAAAGAGTTCACCACTTCCACTTATGTGTCCCTTCTGTTCATAAGCTTATGATTCCCTAAACCAGGCTAGATTTTATGCTTTTGAGAATGCTGCTCCCTCTGCCTGCAATGCCTTTCCTCTTCCTTTGCCCACTTTTTTCAGCTTGTTGAAACTGTCTTTCCAAATCCAACTCTGGCAGTATTTTCAGAGAGCTTTTCTGATTTCTTCCCATAAAGAGTTAACTACTTCCACTTATGTGTCACTTCTGTTCTTTTTTCTTTTCTATTTTTTCTATTCACCCTAGGTAGAATGCCATGGCATCAAGGCTCACAGCAATCTCAAACTCAAGTGCTCCAGAGATCCTCTTCTCAGTAGCCTAGACTACAGCCACCTGCCACAATGCCAGGCTAATTTTTCTATTTTTAGTAGAGACACCTAAAGGGGGTCTCATACTGCTCAGGCTGGTCTTGAACCCCTGAACCCAGGTGACCCACCTGCTTCGGCCTTCCAGAGTGTTAGGCTTACAGGTGTGAGTCACCGCGCCTGGCTGTCACCTCTGTTCTTTGTATAGACTTCTGAGTTTGCCCAGGAAAAATTGAAATATTTTAGGCCAGGTGTGGTGGCTTGTGCCTGTAATCCTAGTACTCTGGGAAGCTGAGGTGGATGGATTGCTCGAGCTCACGAGTTTGAGACCAGCCTGAGCAAAAGCAAGCCCGCTTCTCTACTACAAGTAGAGAAAGTAGAGAAAACTTGAGACAAGATGATTGCTTGAGCCTGAGTAGGAGGTTGCTGTGAGCTATGACGCCATGGCACTCTACCAAGGGTGACAGCTTGAGACTCTGCCTCCTAAAAAAAAAAAAAGCCTGAAATATTTTAAGCAGACATTTTTATTGAAGTATAACATACCTACAGAAGTGTATAATAAAGTGTAAGTGTACATATAGATCAATGAGTTTTACACAGCAAACACAGCTGTGTGACTGTTCCTCTGATAGGTAGAATATTGCCAGGACTCCCAAAGCCTCTGTTTTGCTTCATCTCAGTTTACCTAACCACGAAGATTGACGTTGTTCTCTTTTACCATAGATGAGTTTACTTATTTTTTATTATTCCATACTCTTTTGTGTCTAGTTACTTTGATTCACCATTATATGTGTTACATTTATCTATATTGCTGCTAATAGCAGTGGTTTGTTCATTTTCACTGCTATATATGATATTCTATTCAATGAATATTCATGTATTTATCCTTTTCTACTATTGGTAGATATTTGAATCGTTTCCACTTTTGGTACTAAGAAAATGCTGCTTTGAACATCCTGGTATATGTCTTTCAATGGCATATATACTCATTTCTATTAGGTATATGACTAACAGTGACATTTCTGACTTAGAGGGTATGTGGCTATTCAGCTTTAGGTGATGCTGTCAAATACTCATCTAAAATGCTCGGGTCAGCGTCTACTCCCATCAGTAGTGTATGAGGAATTCTAGTTGTTCTACATTCTTGCTACTTCTTATCCATTTCAGTTTTTATTTTATTTTTTTTTTGAGACAGAGTCTCACTATGTTGCCCTGGGTAGAGTGCCGTGGCGTCACAGCTCACAGCAACATCAAACTCTTGGGCTTAAGCGATTCTCTTGCTTCAGCCTCCCAAGTAGCTGAGACAACAGGCACTCACCACAATCCCCAGCTACTTTTTGGTTCCAGTTGTCATTGTTGTTTAGCAGCCCCGGGTGGGGCTTGAACCTGCAGCCTTGGTGTATGTAGCTGGCACCCTACCCCCGAGCTATGGGTGCCCCCCATTTCAGTTTTTAAACTTTAGTCATTTTGGTGATTCTGTAGTGATATCTCCCTGAGATATATATTATTTCTTTACATATCTGTCCACCTTTCTCAATACTGGTTTCCTTGAGGCCATGGGGTTATGCCTTATCCATTATATGAATTGACATGTACAGTACCTGGCATACAGAAGGTGCTGAGTAAGTGTTTGCTGAATGAACAAATTATTGCAGAAGTAATGAAGGGTTGAGGAGTCTTCTTCATGATAAAGCTTTTCAGGTAACTACTTATGGTTTTGCCTAAATTTAAGTCAAGTTCTAATCATCAGACATGCTTGAGTGTCTACCCACTGCCAGCATGTCAGGAAAGTGCCCATTGGTACTTTCTTCCCAAGGCCTCACTAGCTAGGTACTTCATCCCACTGATTGGCAATGTAGACACCAGAGCTGTAACAATTCTAATCAGCAAGTTAAAAGAGTTCTTGAAATGTGATTCTGTTTCCCTTGCTTTCTGGCAATGTTATATTTACAGCACACAAAGAAGGGAAGAATCTCATCCTGGTTTTAAAATATCCAATAGTGGCTTGGTGCCTGTAGCTCGGTGGCTAGGGCACCAGCCAGATCCACCGGAGCTGGTGAGTTCGAATCCAGCCCAGGCCTGCCAAACAACAATGACAACTACAACCAAAAAGTAGCAGGGACTGTGGCAGGTGCCTGTAGTCCCAGTTACTTGGGAGGCTGAGGCAAGAGAATCGCTTAAGCCCAAGAGTTTGAGATGGCTGTGAGCTGTGACACCACGGCACTCTACCCAGGGCAATATAGTGAGACTCTGCCTCAAAAAAGAAAAAAAAAATCCAATAGTTCAAATCAAAACCACAATGAGATACCAATTTTCATCGAGATACATTCATTAGCATAGCTATAATAAAAATATGGATAATAGTAAGTGCTGATGAGAATATGAAGACATTGGAACCCTGGTATATGGCTGGTAGGAATGAAAAATGGGGTAGCCACTTTGGAAAACACATTGAAACGGCTCAAAACATTAAACATAGTGTTGCTATATGACCCAGCAATTCTATTATAAGCATATACCTAATGGATTGAAAGCACAAAAAGCTTGTACGTGAATGTTCACAGTAGTGTTATTCATAACAACCAAAAAGTAGAAACAACCCAAATGTCTATTAGCTGATGACTGAATAAACAAAGATCACAATAGAATAGTATACAGTCATAAACAATGAACTACACATTACAACATGGACGAATCTTGAAAATACTGTTGTAAATGAAAGTCAGACATAAAAGGCCATATGTTATACAGTTCTAACCAGCATAGGCAAAGTCATAGAGACTGAAACTAGATTAGTGGTAGCCAAGGGCTGGGGAAAATGGTTAATGATGAGTGATTGCTTATGGGGTACTTGTTACTTTTGGGAGGTGATACAAATGCCTGAGAATTAGATAATGGCATAGTTGCCTGACTCCAATTATAATAAAAACCACTTGGGCGGCACCTGTGGCTCAAAGGAGTAGGGCACTGGCTCCATTTGCTGGAGGTGGTGGATTCAAGCCCAGCCCCAGCCAAAAACTGCAAAAAATAAATAAATAAATAAATAAAAAATGGATAAATGTATATATCCATGTATATTTTATGATATCCCCCTAAATTAGATACTAATAAAACAGTTATACAGGCTCATTGAGTAGGATGCTGGCCCCCTATACCTAAGGTGGCGGGTTCAAACTTGGCCTCAGCCGAACTGCAAAACAGAAAAATAGCTGGGCATTGTGGCGGGTGTCTGTAGTCCCAGCTACTTGGGAGGCTGAGGCAAAAGAATCGCCTAAGCCCAGGAGTTGGAGGTTGCTGTGAGCTATGTGATGCCACGGCACCCTACTCTACCAAGGGTGATAAAGTGAGACTCTGTCTTTATAAAAAACACAAAACAGTTATACAACACATTGAACTGCTAACTTTTACTATTTTGCATAACTTACTTATCTACATTATTCGCAATAAACTTTTACTCCACTTGCAATATAAAAAAATAAATGTATAGCCAGCCAGTGTCTCGTGCCTGTAATCCTAGCACTTTAGGAGGCTGAGGTGGGAGGATTGCTTGAGGCCAGGAATTTGAGACCAACCTATAGTGAGATCTTGTAATTATCAAAAAAAAAAAAAAAAATGGCCATTGGTGGTGGCATATTTTTTGTCCCAGCTACCCAGAAGGCTGAGGCAGAAGGATTGCTTGAGCCCCGGAGTTTGAGTGTTCATGAGAAGTGTTGTGAGCTCTAGCTCCAGATAACACCAGGAATAGGATCAAGCAGCCCCGTACTGTGGGACTGCTGGAGGCATTTGGTTTAGACAATAGGGGCCTAGAAGAAAAGGTTGTTTGTTTATTCTTTCATCCTTCAACCCTCCCTCCCCGCAAGCAGTCCTGAGTTCCACTAGCCTGTCCAACATCCTCTCCTATTTTTTTCTTTTACGCCCTCTTTAAGAGGAAAATCAAAAGAAAAAGCAGCAGCCGAAAACATATTATAGTATACTACTATCACCTTTGATTACTTTTTACAATTTTTCTTACCCTTAGGTTTTTTCCTTGTCTGAGTAGTTTTCAGAAAATTTTCTTTAAATTCTTCTAATCCTCTGGTTTTCTAAATGTGGTCCCCCAGACTGGCAGTGCCTGCATCTCTAAAAGACTTGTTAGAAATGCAAAGTGTTGCAAAAAAAAAAAAAAAAAAAAATTAAGAAAGAAAGAAATGCAAGTGTCCGCCTGCTCCAGATCTACTCAGGCAGTTGTGAAGGGGGCTGGGCGGCCAGTAGCATGGTGGCAGCCCGCACTGAGGTTTTAACACCACTGCTGTAATTCTTGGGCATCAGCTTTTCAAGTTCAATATCCTGCACATTAGTAGGCACTACAAACTTGCTGAATCACCCTTCATTTTCATTAGTCACGCTAACATCCCATTCACCATTCTGCCTGGATTCTTTTCTTAGTGTTATTTCTCTCAACATTTTCTCTCCCATCTTGGAATCTGTTTCTTTCTGAATCAGCAACTGAGTTTGTTGTCCTTTTCCATCTATATGGTGATTGTCAACATGCCCTACACAGCACTCCCCAGAAAGAAAGATAAGGGGACACTGAGAATTATTTTTGTTTGAATATTTTTGGCACTTATTTCTGTGAGAATGAATAGCATGTACACTCTACTTCTAGGGAGCAGAGATTCACAGACTTGAATCTTTTTTTTTTTTTTTGGTAGAGACAGAGTCTCACTTTATCGCCTTCAGTAGAGTGCCATGACATCACACAGCTCACAGCAACCTCCAACTCCTGGGCTTAGGCAATTCACTTGCCTCAGCCTCCCGAGTAGCTGGGACTACAGGCGCCGGCCACAACGCCCAGCTATTTTTCTGCAGTTCGGCTAAGGCTGGGTTTGAACCTGCCACCTTCAGTATATGGGGCCGGCACCCGACTCGATGAGCCACAGGCGCCGCCCTTTTTTTTCCTTTTTTTTTGACAGAGTCTCACTCTGTCATGCTAGGGTAGAGTGCTATGGGATCAAGCTATTCTCTTGCCTCAGCTTCTTTTTAGGGTCTCCCTCTTGCTCAGGCTGGTCTTGAACTTCTGAGCTCAAGCAATCCACTTATGGCCTTGCACAGCACTAGGATCACAGGTGTGAAGCCACCGCGCCCAGTCCAATAGTTTGATTCTTTAAATGGATACTCCTAGGTCTCAGATTCTGGGATGTAGATGAAATGTCTCAGATGGAATTTCACTTTAACAAGTACCCTAAGTGGTTTTGAAATTGGTCGTCTTGCCCACTTTGGGAAACACCGCATGGAAGATGAGAATTGGGATGGGGTGGGGCTTATATACCTCTCTCCTCTGCAAATTCTATATCCGCTGGAAACCTATACAAAAAAAAAAGTAAACACAGGACCTATATATCTTCCCTGACATTTTTCCTGTTTCTAGTGACTTACTGCTTAAGAGACCTTTTATTATTATTATCTTTTTAGAGATGGAGGTTGCCTAGGATGGTCTCCAACTTCTGGCCTCAAGCAATTCTCCCATCTCAGCTTCCCCAGTAACTGGCATTACAGGTACAAGCTACCACAGCCTGCTAGAAGACCCTAAAGTCAATTTCTTTGACTTGCAAGATAAATAAGAGGCCAAGATGCGCGGATGGCCTGAGCTCATGAGTTAGAGACCAGTCTGAGCTAGAGTGAGTCCCTAAAATAGACAGGTGTTATGGTGGGCGCCTGTAGTCCCAGATACTCAGGAGGCTGAGGCAAGAGAATTGCTTGGGTCCAGGAGTTGCTGTGAGTTAGGATGCCACAGCCCTCTACTGGGAGTGACAAAGTGAGACTGTCTAAAAAAAATGTGAATGATGGGGTGGTGCCTGTGGCTCAGTGAGTAGAGCACCAGCCCCATATACCAAGGGTGGCAGGTTCAAACCCGGCCCCAGCTAAACTGCAACAACAACAACAACAAAATATGAATGACAATGTGAATGTTATTTTTTTTGCATTATTATTATTGCTCAATATTTCGTTGCAGCAATTGTCTGATTTCTTTTCTGAATGTATTTATCTTCACTAGTTCTTTACGAGGTTTTTGTTTCTAGTTTTTATCTTAAACATTGTTATTATTAAATCTTAAGTCTTTTTAATTGTGTGAAGGCAAAAAGTGAAAACTAAATAAACACATGTATATGTAAATAAATAAATAAGTTATTAACACCCGAAGGGTAAGCCATTAATGTTGAGGAACTTGTGCCATTAGGTGTGAAAATTATTCTTGAAATAGTACATATACAGACTAGTTGTAGGAACAATTTTGAGTAAGTTAATTACTTTTACACTTACATTCTCCTAGTATATAACTTTATTGAGAAACATAAGATTTTATTCCCAGTAAAATTTGTGGAGCAGTTGGTTGTCACCTTGAAGAAAGTTATTTTTTTCAAATTATTATTCACAGTAGGTTGTATGTATTAATAGGAGAAATGTTATATAAATATTAACTGCCTGAAAAAGACCATGATTATACATCAGTTGCCAAGGTGCAAGTTGATGATCTGTTCATAGTTCAGTTTTATGTGCTTTCATGTAAAAAGCCTTTTTTTTTTTTCTTGTTTTGCCAGTGTCATTTCAGTATTTTTACTTGTAAATTACTAGAACATGGCTACGATTTTGGTCTTATAAAAAACAAAAAAAAAAAGAAAGAAAGAAACATGAAGTTATGGTTCAGTGATCAGCAACACTTGAGATATGGCTTCTCCATCAGACTGAATCTGAGTACTATGAGCAAAGCCCTCTCCTCACTGTGATGTATGTGTACTATTTGCTGTTTTAAGACAAGGATTGGCAAACTACTTCTGTAAAGGAGGTGATAGTATTTTAGGTTTTGCACACCCTATTGTCTTTGTTGCCAACTACTCAATTCTGCTACAGTTTGAAAGTGGCTACAGAAATTACATACAAGAATGGATGTGGTTGTGTCCTTATAAAGCTTTATTTACAAAAACAGGCCTAGGAACTGTAGTTTGCAGATCCCTGTTTTAAGCCATAGAGCTTCTCAGGGTAGTTACTGCAGCATAACCTAACCTACCTAGATACACTATGGGCTGTCAGATGGACTCCCAAGTAAGAATCTTTCTTTTGAAAGAATTTTTTTACATTTAATATTCTTTTTTTTCTTTTTTCCCACCCTGGGTAGAGTGCTGTGGCATCACCAGCTCACAGCAACCTCTAATTCCTGGGCTCAAGCAAGTCTCTTGCCTCCGCCTCCCAAGTAGCTGGGACTACAGGCACCCGCCACAACGCCCGGCTATTTTTTGATTGCAGCCATCATTGTTGTTTGGCGGGCCCGGGCTGGATTCGAACCCACTAGCTCAGGTGTACGTGGCTGGCGCCTTAGCCCGTTGAGCCACAGGCGCCGAGCCTACATTTAATATTCTATAAAACAGCCAGTATTTCATAAAAATTACCAATAAGAACCATAACATACTATTGTAGCTCCTTGTGGGTTCTTAATTACATCCTTATTTTATTCATTTATTTTTTTGAGACAGAGCCTCAAGCTGTCACCCTGGATAGAGTGCTGTGGCATCACAGCTCACAGCAACCTCCAATTCCTGGGCTCAAGCGAGTCTCCTGCCTTCGCCTCCCAAGTAGCTGGGACGACAGGCACCCGCCACAACGCCTGGCTATTTTTTTTTTTTTTGGTTGCAGCCACCATTGTTGTTTGGCAGGCCTGGGCTGGATTCGAACCCGCCAGCTCAGGTGTATGTGGCTGGCGCCTTAACTGCTTGAGCCACAGGCGCTGAGCCAATTACATCCTTATTTTGATAGGAGACTAAGAATTAGTAAAACAAAGAAGGAGAGAAGAGTACTTAATACTATGTATGTCAGAGACACATCAGTGAAATATAAGAAATAAAGGCATAAATACCTGTTGTACCAATCCTAGTCTAATAAGCCACAGAGGGATTTTAAAAATTTAGATCTCAAACTCCATGAAGTAGTCAAGTTAAACTAGTAAAGAAAAGATTCAAGCAATGAGGTCATGGTATTCAGCCATACTTCTGTATCTTGTAAACTAATGTGCCTCACCCTAGCCTTATCTCAGCTAAGGTCAAGTGCATTGATAAATGGGTACAGTGCTTTTAAACTTTTAAACTCTTTCAGATCTATCAGCCACACAACAACCCTGCGAGGTAGGCAGGGCAGGAGTCATTATCAACCCCATTGTACAGTTGAGGAAACTGTTTTTTTTTTTTTTTTTTTTTTTGAGACAGAGCCTCAAGCTATCACCCTGGATAGGGTGCCATGGCATCACAGCTCACCGCAACCTCCAATTCTGGGCTCAAGCCAGTCTCCTGCCTCCGCCTCCCAAGTAGCTGGGACTACAGGCGCCCGCCACAACGCCCGGCCATTTTTTGGTTGCAGCCATCATTGTTGTTTGGCGG